>JAJMFN010000011.1:0-51170 GCA_030574735.1 Hansenula sydowiorum
TCGAAGTTTTAAAACCAGTGGAAAAAATTATTGGTATAAATGGTGATATTGGTATGGGTGGTATGATGGATTATAATGAAATTGTGGATAAGGTTGTTCATAAATTGGGTGGTTATCCAGATGATGACGATGATGATGATAATGGAGAAGATGATGATGTTACGGATGATAAAGTCAACTTGGACAATGATGATGATGACGATGACGACGATGATGATGATGATAATGACGATGATGAGGATGAGGAGGATAATGATGATAATGCATTAGAAGATGATGATGATGAAGAGAATGAAGAAATTGAGAAAATGAAGATTATAGAGGAGAAGGAGAAAATTAGTCAATTATCCAAGGGGCTAAGAAAAGTCACCGTTGCTGAAGAGGATGAGTTAGCTAAAAAGAATCAATCACATTAAAGTCCATCTCATTAATGTCCATCTCATTGAAGTCATCAGATCAAACATTGTTACGCTTGACTTATTTTATTGTATAGCATTATAAATATAGTATCAATGGTATTGGGGAGATTCTAAAGATTCAAAACATTGTTGTCATAATATAATGTAGTGAAGATTCTAGAATGTGTCAAACGACTGATCCAATGAATGATAATGATTACACAGCGCAAGCCTCAAGGTCAGCAATTGTACAATGCTACGTGTCATTGATATAATTCCAGGTGTTAAACCAAGAACATGTGTCAAATTCCCATCATGTGTAACTACTCTCTCCACCTCTAATTTCAACATCCAATAACATTGTGTAAATATTAACTGACCTCATAGTTAAGCTTCAACAAACCTCTTGACACCCATCAACACCCAAATTTCCCATGATTGTTAACCCGCATTAAACTTATCCGAGATTAAGATATCCAATGAAATGGGTGTATTACAAAGATCTGAAAAGCGGTGTGGGCTGACATTATTGTGCAGGGTGGCTTGGGTTTCTGTTCAACCAGTTAGATCAAAGAGATAACAAATCAGCGATACAAGTGGGTGTTTTCACCAGGGGAGCCATAACTCATAACCATCGAGCCCATTAGAAAAGATGAGATAAGTAAGCACAGATAAAAGGAAAGTGGATATTTGATACGCTTTGGTTGTGAGTGGTTGCTCTTTGTGTCAGCAAAGTTTGGGGTAGATCATATATAACCATTGCTACACCAACTAATCATACAACTACTACTACATCACTTTATCACTATCACCATTAAACCACTTTGTTATATTCAATACTTAGCAAACACTCCCTGACATAAGCACACACCCACTGATTACATAAACTGTGGCTATTCATATTCACGTGACTTTTGGAACGCTCGGCCTTTGAAGAAAGAAAAAAAAAAGCTCTTTTGCGTTCGCGAATTTTTTTTTTTTACTTGTTTTTTGTCATCAAAAAAGGAGAATTAGAAATCTGAGGAAAAAAAAAGTGAAGGATTACTACTTATTTATAATTCGTTTAATATTCATTGCAATTCATTATTCCTTAATTATTTAAAAGAAGGATTGGAAAAGAGAGATACTGTGTTATCAAAAGATTTATAGACAGGCTACTACCAAATTTCAAACAGTTTCCAAACTAGGTTTCAAAGATTTTATCAATTTAAGAAAGGTGTGAATTCTACCTAAAAAGTTATACAACACAACATTACAAACCTTGTAAAAGAATTCCAAAATCAATCATAATGTCCATTTCAAACGTGTTATTGATCTTGAACCATAACTTCGTGGCATTGCCAGAAGCTGAAAGTATAGTGTTGAATAAGAAGCAAGATATTTTGACACAGCATGGTGGTGATTCAAAGATTGACCAATTTTTATTATCAAATATTGTTTTAAATAACGTTGAATTGATACCAAATCATTACGATTTCATTTATTATCTGGATCCAAAAGGTGAAGTTGGAATTGTGCCTAATCATCCTGCTATAAAGCAAAGTTTAAGATTAACTTCTGCCATTCCAATAACAAAAAAACAACCAGGTGATGATAAAAATTCAACAGGTTTGAAGAAAGGTTCAAAATTATCTTCATTAAAATTTAAAAGACTGAATAAAAAACCTGAATCATCTCCAAAACCAACGATACCAAATGTTGGATTTGATGAGCCAAAATCTCCATCCCCATCACCTTCAATTCCAGAATTATCACCAGTTCCAACAGATCCATTCTCCAAGACAAATAAACTGAGATATTTTAGTGATGATTCCGAATCCGATGATGAATTGATTGATGAAGATGAATTAATTGAATCCAACTTATTAAATTCAAGTTCAATTATTTGTCTACGTGAACCAAATAATGAAGGTGGGAAAAAAAGAAGAAAAGCCTGTAAAGATTGTACATGTGGATTAGCTGAAAAAGAGGCATTTGGATTTGATGAAGATTCAAAACCTGCCCCTGCTCCAAAGCCAAAAGTTCAATTCACTGCTCAAGAATTAACAGAAATTGATTTCACAATCGAGGGTAAAACTGGTGGTTGTGGTTCATGTTCTTTAGGTGATGCCTTTAGATGTTCTGGTTGTCCATTCTTGGGTCTACCTGCTTTCAAACCAGGTCAAGCCATCAACTTGAGCAGTATTGATGATGATCTATGAGCAATAGATTTATGAGCATTGGAAAAAGATACCATGACAAAGCTCTGCTGGGGAAATTATTTATAGGGGATGGGAATGAGAAGAATATGCATTTTATTTGGTTTAGACATTGGCCTATGGTTAATAGGCATAGTATTTCAGGTGTTGAACACACACAGGTTTTGAAAAAGACAATTGTATAATTATAATATTTATTTATTAATATGATCAAATTGTAGTTGATATAAACGGGAAAAACCTACAGGGATGAATTTTTTTAATATAAACAGCTTCTATTCTATATCAAGACGAATATATTATGCAGCTTGTTATGACAACTTTGAAGAACAAAATAAAGATGAGTGGAAATTATACTTTAGGTAAAAAAGGTAAAAAACGATCAAAGATCTGATGATGAAAACAAATATAAAAACGACCGACTGGTGCACATGGTACAGTACATCCCAATGGTCAGGAACTAAAACACAAAAGAAAATTATAGCCAATGATAAAAAGTATATAAAAAAAAAAGGTCCAAAATCCCACCAACCCGGTTAATAGTGATGAAAATGATAATTGTTAACATGACAAAGAAAAATGTGGTATAATCGTAAAGATGGTGATGAGTTCATTATGGTGTGACTTGACTTCCAATTTCATCTCAGTGAGTAAATTCAAGTTCGGCCCACCCCCGCAAAAGTGATCAGAATAATCAAATTCAAACTTTTGAAATGACGGTTTGTTGAGATTGTAATTGTTTAGCATTTCTTTCATGATATTCATTTCTAACCTCTCTATAATGTTCACAATCATGAGCTTCTAATAATCTATGACGAGTACAAAATTTCTTGAAACAAAATGAACAATCTCCAATTATCGAATGAGGACTTGTACATGATTTATAATGACATAGTTTTTTCGATTTTTTCTTTTGTACGGTATTGGTAGATGGTGATGGTGATGGTCTTTTCGTTCTAGTTGAAGAAGAGTCCTCGGTTGTTGTTGTGGTAGGGTTGGGTTGTTGTTCTTTTGATAGCTTATCGGAAGATGGCAAATCGGATGGAGTGGCAATGGATTTATCTTGTTGGCTCATTATTTTTGGTTGAATACTTTTCAAGGGATATCAATAGCAGCAAGAGTTCTTTGAGATGGGATTCAAAGGTATTTAAATAGCTTTTAGTTTGTAGTTTTGGTTGTTAATTATGAGTTGAATATTGAGAGTGGCAAAAGAGAAGAATCGTTCAATTTGAGATTTCCAGTTTCTCGATCTTGTGACACAACAAAAGAAAAGAAAACTGCGCTTTTGAAATTTAGTGGGAAAAGTACGAAAGAAGGAAAGAGAGGTTATGAAGGGTTGTGAAGTGTGGTTGTAGTATGTGATCTAGTATTAGACTACCTTTACACCGCTTTACAAGACCCTTTGGGCCCTTCCCATGGCTCTATCATCAAGGTGTGCTGCTACTCTCGGGATATGAGGTCATAGTTTACTGATAACACCGAGGAGTTAGTCAAGAATCGACTCAATGTCAAGAACTCGAATATTTGAGACCTTCTCGACAATAGTGGAGCGAAATGGAGTTTGATGAGAGTTTCCTACCGAGAGACTCTTGAGACACATTATGCATGCTCTTTCTCTGCTATGATTCTTAATTAGCTCAATATGTCAATGAGGGTTTATTGTTTCAGCTGAAATTGCAATACATATGTACCCTGTGTGATTATGTATATGAAAAGATTTGTGATCTCGATCATATAAACAATATTGCGAATATTGCATACAATCTATATTATCAAATATGACATTCTCATATATACTCATTTTTAAATTAGATTTTGTGAATATTTGGAAATTTATGAAGCTAGCTCCACACCGAGAAAAAATTTATACGTCGTGCTATTTTGGATATATGTAAAAAATCAAAATTAATTCATATCAAGACCCCAATCCATGATATCTCAAGCTATCCTATACATATTCACTAATACTAATATCCCATCAAAAGTATTCCGGTTATATTTACGATTTCCCATGAATTTCCTCATGAAATCGCTTACGGCCGAGAAGCTCATATATGCTACTCCAGCTAATTAGCCGGAAGGATATACAAATTTAGGAAAACCATTACTCTTGGACACCAGCATCTAGATCAAACGTTCATACACAAAATGAAGAGGATCTTATATATACAATGGTGCTGCTCGAAACTAGCTGGCTAATGACATGTACTCTTTGATTGAGGTTATTTGAAATCAAAATAGGATCCAAATATTGAATAAGTCTCTACAAGACATCAAGCTAAAAAAGGCTTCATTAGGGACAACGCCATACATCTAACTTTGGAGATTGACTTTACATCAGACAAACGTGAACGTTATCAATGGATGCAGATTTTGGACAACGCTCAATTCGTTCAACTCATTTACAGAAACCAATAAAGAATACTATTGAATCGATACGTTTGGAAAGGAGAACAAAGATATTTATAACTGGTCATCAATGTAGTACTACATATCCAGCTAAATCGCTTTAAGTCATTTTGAAGAATCCACATCCATATATAGATTATGATTTCATCATCTCATTCAACTTCAATTGATGCTATTTTGAACAATTTATAATAATCCCAACTGTTTGATCCCTGAATGAACAGCTTGGTAAACATCATCCGCAATCAATGTTGGCTTGACTGGTAATTTATCACCATCTCTATAAACACCCGTTCTGACTAATGCCGTGTTCCAACCATAGTTATAACCACCAATGATATCGGAAGCTGGATTATCACCAACCATGAAGACTTGTTTAATATGTGAATCTTTGATCTCTTCTCCCAATGTCAGATTCGATTTGGAAATGTGATTGATTCCATTTAATGCAATTGATCTATTGATTAGAACATGATGGGCATAATCATAAGCGACTTTTGTCGGTTTGCCCAAGATTGTTCTATTTAATTCTTTCCCGTATATCTCCTTGTATAGTTGTTCAATGATAAATCTTGTGACACCTTGACCAAATCTTGGCTCTTTATATTCATTAGCCCACAACCAATCGTTATTTGAAAATATGACATGTGTTGTTGGGTTTCTTTGCAAAACATCAAAGATCACTTGGATATCAGTGCCCAAATCTCTTGGATCGTTGAAAATCATGATATTATCAATCGGTTCAGTATCAATCCCAGGTAAGTTTTTACCATAGCTTAAAGATTCTTTATCATGGAATGGCCATATGGAAGGATTAGTCTTCACGAAATCAGCAGGAACAAACACTTTTCCAAATCCATACAACTCACAAACTTTACGACTATGATCACTTTCACCGCCAATGACCAGGACTTTTTGCTGGTCTTTATTTGGTAATGTGACTAAAGGGGTATGACTTTGAACAATTTGATCAATATCAATATCTATATCCAATTCTTCTGAAAGGAATTCCGCTCGTTGTCTCTCAGAAACACCACCACCGTTTGTCATCAAGATCCATGGAATCTTACGATCTTGTAGTAAGAGCAATGCTTCTTTAGCTTTTGGAATTGCCCTCTTACCTTTAACCAAAACACCATCCATACTGAAAGTAATGATTGTGGTTAGTAAAAGAAGTCTTGTTCGAAAGGGATTTAAAGGAACAACTTACTCAAAGACAAACCCAGCTTCATGGGCTTGAATTCTCAATGGCGTTGAAAAATGGATGGCACGAGACAATAATGGTCTTAATTGAGTTTTCAAACTACTTGTAAACATCTTTCAAGTGTTGACTATAGCGTTAGATGTCAAAGAACTCAAGGATTGTAAATAACATTTGCTTTTAGGCTTTCTTGAAGCTTATCTGAAATCGCGGGTCTATTTAATTTTGTAACGGGCACTTCGATAATAGCCAAAGACTACCAAATTTTTAAACGAGATTTAGATGCTTTTAAATATTTATATAAGTATATGATGCGATATGTAGATCATGCTCTCAAAGCACCAAGAATACTAGTTACATCTGATTCTGTATTTTCATAACCTTCTTCAACAACCCATCTTTCCGCTATTGGCCCATTTAAAACTTCACAAGCATGTCCAACAACTAACAAACCTGGTGGTCTTGATCCAATGGCCTCCACAGCATCAACAAGATCTTCCAATCTGGTTCTGGTGACTCTTTGGTCCGGACAAGATGATCTTTCCACAATGGCAGCAGGGACTTTTGGATCCCATCCCTTTTCAATCAAAGCTGGAACCAAATCGGCAATTCTATGCAAAGACATCAAGAAAACTGTTGTTCTAGTTTTAACAAATTCAGGAAGATTAGGCAAAACACCACGTCTACCTGTACCTGTACAGATCAAAACTTGGTCTGCAACGTCTCTTTGAGTAGCTGTGATATTCGAATTCACCGTCGCTGATAAGGCAGATGTGATACCTGGCAATACAGATGGTTTAAAACCATGCTTTTCAAAGAAAATATACTCTTCACCACCACGACCGAAAATGTATGGGTCACCTTGTTTTAATCTAACAACTTTCTTACCGGCTTTTAACGAATCCAATCCAATTTGTAATAATTCTTCCTGTGCAGCTTCAGCATTACCTGGGAATTTACGTGCAATGAATTTCTCAGTTTTAGAAGGAATCAAATCCAAAACTTGTTGTGGGACTAATTTATCAGCGAGAACAATATCAGCATGGTTGATTTCTGAAAGGGCTCCTAATGTCAACAAAGAAACTGAACCAGGACCGGAACCGACTAATGAAATGGTACCTCTTGTGGAAATCTTACTGGTGCGTTCTTCCAATGCAGCTGAGGTGGTTGGTTCTTCTGACTGCTTGGAGTTTGATTGGTTTGGTGTTTTTGTGACTTTTTGTGCAGTGCTGCTTTCAGACTCAGTTTGATCGTTTGAACTATGGTACGCATTTGTCAAATCGTCAATAGATAACGAGGCCAGCTTGCTGAATGGATAATATTCAACAACTTGTGATAACCATCTTGATCTTTGTAGTTTTTTTTGAGTCTCAGTCATGTTGAATTCACTGACAAAAGTATTGAATCTTGAAGTTTGAATTGAATCTTCTTCATGTTCCCCATGTTCGGCCTCTAATAGTTTCTCATAATCTTCTTTATATAGTTCAGCAAGTTTGATTCTATCCTCATCTTGAATTCTTTTTCTCACTTCACCAACAGTTTCACAAACTTTCCCTAGATTTTTTGGTAGTTGCGATACTATTTCTCTCTTGATTCTATTGGCCAGTTTACAGCCTTTACCAGAAGTCGTAATTCCTAATTGGAAGTCACCATCTGTATAACTTGATAGTAGTGTGAAGCTGGACAGCTCAGGCGAATCAGTGGTGTTGATGGGTATTCTGTAAACCTGACATTTGGCAAAGATCTGTTGTTTTAGAATTGTGTAGTTTGAAGATAAGTTGATAAATGCCCTATCCACGATTTTCCCAACTTCTGGGCGACCTAGCCTTAAAAGATCAGTCTCCAAGTCGAGTTGCCTATTGTATATCTGGATGTTGTTTTCTTGGATCAAATGCTTCAAGTTTGTGGGTATGTTTGTTTTGGAGTCATTTGTGATTATTATTGGATTGGCTTCATTGGCCAATGTGGATTGGACTCTTGTGTATGTGAGGCCGGAGACACCGACAAAAAGATGTGTTTCTCCCTTGGTGTTTAACGAAGTCAGCATTGTTTCTTTACTCTATAACCACCAATAGCAATCACTAAAGAGCTTTCCCTAATTCAATACTTTCCAAACATTTATATAAAACCAGCTGGAAAATCTTTGGCATCTTATCATTATCAGCTAAAGTCACGTGCGATGATCTGTGGCTAGTGGCCTCAAAGCCCGAAGCCCGAGAGAAAGGGAAGTTCGCGAATTGTGGATGATGATGATGACATAAGCACAGCGGCTAGTGCGAAAGTTTTTGAGATGAGCTGATGCAGAGATTTGGAGCTTTTATATGTGAAAGGTTTTATACGAGACTGATTGAATTTTTATTGTTGGCGACATTAACACTGCTACTGTTTACCTGATAGATTATCAAAAGTATAGAACATCATGGCTAAGAGAACACTAGGACTGGGCAAAGCTGCTAAGCAACGTAAGAAGCAAAAATCTGACACTCCAGAAGTTGAAGCTTCTAAAAGTGAGGATGCTAAATCTGCCAATGAACCTGAGATCCCACAACCTAAGAGCAATGAAATCACCGTGGAGTTGACCGAGGAGGTTGATGCTGATGATGAATTGGCCCAATTAAAGGGGTTATGGAACACATATATTAACTCTGAAAGGGATAATGAGCTAGTCTTGAATGGTATTGTTCATGAATGTGACAGATTATTGAGAAACCAAAAAGACGATGCCAAGTTGCCTGCAGAATTCCACTCAATATACGCCATCTCGTTGAGTGAGCTTGCCATTTTCCATACAGATGATGAAACAGACGGAAAATCGATCAAGGATTATTTCGAAGCCGCTTTAGAACGTATCACCTTAGGTCAAGAAACTTATCCAGAATCAGCTGAGTTGAAATTTGCCAAAAGTCGAATCATAATCAGCAGAATCCCATTAGAATTCATATCTAAACTAGATGTCAACTCCGAAGATAAGAAGTTAGAACTGGAAAAACTATTGGATGAAGCCTTGAAAAATTATGAAGAAGCTGAAGCATCTGTCAAAAAATCTGAAAAATTTGAGTTAATGGATATTAATGTTTTCGAAACATTGAAAGCCCTAGATGATTTGTTAGATATTGTGCAAAATTTTGGTAAAGAAGATATTGCCGAAGGTCTTGATAGTGATGCTGAAGATGAAAGTGAAGAAGATGAAGTTAAATTATCCAAAAAGCATCCATTATTCAAGATCCGTAACAATCACGAAAAATATTTCAAATGGTTAATTAAGCATGGTGAAGAATTTGGTGAAGTGATCTTATCAGACTTTAAACAATTGAGTGCTAAAAAGACCAAAGAATTAAGATTATCAGAGTTACAAAAATTGGAATTTTACAAATCAACATTTCAAGAAATTGGGAAACTTTTCTTACAAGGCGCTGAAAAACCATCACAAATCTTTACCACAATCACATATGATTCAGATGTTGAAGATGATCTAGTCATTGATGGTCTTTCCGCAAAAGATGCTCAAACTGAAGCCATTGAATACACCAAAAAAGCAGTTACATATTTAGAAAAGGCAGAAGATGAAGAAGAACCACAAACTTGGGTTGATGTCGCTGAGGCTGTTATTGGTTTAGGTAACTTGTACGATTTTGAAAGTAAAGAACAAGAAGATTCCTATGGAGTTGCAGAGAAAAGATTGAGAAGAGCTAATAATGCTACTAATGGGAAATACCAAAAAATCCTGGACAACTTGTTGAATGAAGATGCCTGAACCTATTGGTTTCACTAAAGAAGTTTCAAAAGTATAAAAGATGAATGAAATGAATAATTTGATGTCGATAGTTGAAATTGTAGATTACTATAATGTGTCCCGTACCATGTTGATTTGGATTTTCTTTGATCTGAAAATTGAGTATGTAGCTCGAGATACTGACACACTTCAAAGAACTTTGTATATTCATTTCAATTAAATTAGAAGCAACCATAAACATGAGCAAATCAATAAGAGTCGCCAGTGATGATATATGGAAGAACAGAGTGGATAAAGTGGTGAGTAATACACGCTTATTGATGAAATGAGGGTATTGAGGACTAACGCCATATTTAAAGAATTCAGAGTTATTTACATTGACTTATGGATCTGTTGTTTCACAATTAGTCCGTGATTATAGTAGTGACTATGACAAAGTAAACAAACAACTAGAAAAAATGGGTTATAGTATAGGGATAAGGCTTATTGAAGATTTTTTAAGTAAGACCGGTACGGGTCGTTGTGTTTCATTTAAAGAAACAGCTGAAGTTATATCGAAAATTGGATTTAAAATCTTCTTAAATATCATACCAACAGTGACGAATTGGAGTAGTGATGGGAAGACATTCAGTTTGATCATTGATGAAAACCCACTTGCGGAATTTGTCGAATTACCAGATGACGGGAAAGCCGTTAAGGAACTTTGGTATTCAAATGTTCTTGTTGGTGTGTTGAAAGGTGCTTTGGAAATGGTGCAATTGGACGTTGATGTATTCTTCGTGGCTGATGTCTTGAGAGGAGACGCCCATACTGAATTAAGGTTAAAATTGAATAAGATTTTGAAAGATGAGATCCCAGCTGGTGAAGATTAAGACCGAATGGGCTTTAATGATTTTTGATGAGAAGTGACGTTATGTTGGTATGTGTGTATTGATAAAATTTAACATATGAACATACAAGGATAAACTATTGGTTAGTAAGATTTTTAAATGCGCAAATTTAGTCCGCTTTTCATTAAACGAGTATTATTTCTATAGTTGAGAGTGTATATATGAAAGGCACCAATGTTGAAGATCATGGGAAACGTCAATTTTAGTGAGTTTATTTGAAACGACAAATTCATGCAGTAGTTTACATACCTCCATTCGCTTTCAACCATCTTGAGTCATTGAAATTTGTCTTCTATAGTTAGTTGGCTATGTGCCAATCCGGAAACAATCAATGATCATCAGGTTTTACCTATCTTTTGCGCCTAAATTGGTTTAACGATGAAGGTCCAACCTGTTTATAATTCTAGATCTCAAGGCTGAAAGATTCAGCTTGTTGAAATGAGAGAGGAAGGGATCAGTTGCTTCAAGACATGATTCAGATGGGTTACACTTAGTTTATTCTGCTAGACACACGGTGAAAGTCTTACATTTCCCACGTAGAGGTGGGCATACAAGATCCATCAAGTAAATTGACACTTCCAACAAGCACACTATATGATTAAGTGGAGTGCTTGGTATCAGATTCATGAAAAGAGCTTCATATGTGAACAATTAATATTACACCCATCGTTTAAACAGGTTCCCTGGTTAATTTTCAACGCAGTGCTGTTTTGTATGTGCGTTTCCTGGTAGAGTCGCCAATCCACAAGGGTTTTTGTCTTATATTTACTAAAACTGCTGTTCAGCTCTGGAGCTGGTTATTAAGTGATCTCTCGGTTGCTGTGTTGTAGAGATTTAACTTCAAGTGTTGATTGTCATGATGTGTTTATCTGGCGATCTACATGTAAGACATCGGATATAAGTTTAGTGGAGCTGTTGATGAACAACGAAGTAGCTTGATAGACGTTGAGCGACAGCATCGAAATCGATGGAAAACACCAAAGGCTATGTCTCACGCTTATATAAAGGCTTGTTCATATCTTCATGTGCGATATGTCAAGCTATTGAGTGCAAATATACGTATCAGATACCTGTTGCTCAAAATCGTTATCGGCCTTTGATGGGATGGGTTAAAGAATTCAGTGGCTCAAACCTCTTATTATATGATCGTTTTACAGAAATAACCATGTGCAAGCTTCAAATTTAGTCTGTTGTACAGAATATGTGTTTCTGAATAGCAAGGAAAACAATCAGTACGTGTATTTCGCTTTAATGCACTAGATATAAACTCAAGTGATCAGATCGATCAAGATCATGTAGTGCTTAATTCTAAATTGGCAAACGATTTGACAAATCATTATGTAAAGAATATACTTGCTGGACGGCTTTGAGTTAAAAGAGAATTAGAAGGAATTTTAACCCTTGGAGCGTTACGGGAACAGGGTAGACGCTGATAGCTACAATCTAGTTATAGCAGTAAGTATGAAGTATCATACAGAAAAAGTAATGGAAAGGAATTGGCTATTTTCGAAAAGGTACCGTAGAAATGTAATATAATGATTAGTAGAAATTTATGGAAGAGTCTGGTATCTTTCTGTTTTCATATGTGTTGATTTATCATATCTACTCTTTCTTCTGAAATGCTATACAGAGTTGGAGAGGTGAGATGGGATGGTAGTGTTGTTGATTCATCAGAGCTTATTGATTGGATGTAATCTAGATATGATTCAAGAACAATCTTCACAGATCCTTCAACGATACCATCTTTACATTCTGCACAGATTTGCTAAGAGTCATCTCGCACCATTTCCAAAAAATTAGCCCTTGTGCTTGACATCGTACTGAGTACATTTCTGATGAGGAGTCTGATCTTATACCTCGATTTGATAGGTTCTATGAAAGCTAGCCGTATTTGTCAAATGTAAATAAAGAATGCAAACCAAGATTATAGAAAATACCGAATTGAGTGGAGCGAATTGAGTGGAGACCTGCTAATTATTCTAGAACAGCAGGGGCTCATAGAATATGATTTAAGCCTTGAAACAGATACAACGCACAATAGGCAAAGAAACCAGAAAGAATAAAGTTAGCCAGCACTTTTTCTTGACTTTTTAAAGCTTTGGTGTTTTGCACTCATGCTCAGATTAGATTGTAGAGAAGACAACACATTGGAGAAGAATTCAACAGGGATCATTGTAGAAAGTTGAGCCATCGAGCTAAGGCCGTTTCAAACCTTCAAGTGGTAATATTATTAACATCTCACCATGTACCAATAAGACTAACCACAATACCAACGGCTATTGAAATAATAAAATATCTGTGCGTCATGAATCTGGGCTTTACACATAAAGTTTTTAGTGCGTAAATTTAACACCTGCCTTATCCGTCAGATCTCAGAACTATACCCATGAATTATCATTTAAATGTTATCTCTAACTTGTAGCGATCCATTATGTTGTCAAAGTTGGGGAAGTCTGTTGATGTTAAATTTTCAATCAAGTTTAAGCGAGTGTCTCAGAAATTAAACAAGCAAATTGATGGAATAAACAAGTAAATAGAGAAGCCAATTGTGATATATATAAGGAATCCTCCCACCAGTAAAGTGTTCACTAGGCTAAACGGAGATTCCATCGGGATTGTCGAACTCGTGTCAAGCAACTCAAAATATTACACAAGTCAATAACCCATGTCAAAATATCAGAAATTTAGAGAGAAGGTATGTATTATTTATTTGTTATACACGTCTACATTGTTCCACGCATTACGTGCTAAAATTGTGCTGGATTGGAAGATCTCAATATTTTTTGAAAGATCTAAGGAGGTTTTCCATTACGTGTGATTTCCTTTGTTGGCGTAAATATGACATTGTGCAATGAACCTTAACGTTCTTCTCGATTTTTCTTGAAGGTACAGAATACATTGGTTGCTCAGCATTAAGTTACGTTGATATGATGAGCTCAAAAGTACGTCTATTTCCGTATAGCTTCAAGTAGTCAAAGATTATTGATTGATCAATTCCACGCCAATTTCGGCGCACTCCGAGCAAATATATTGTAAAAGTCACACTAACAGCTGAACAAGCCTTAAGACATTTCAAACATTAGCTCAAGCATGGAACAGGGGAACATCCATGAGGGTTCTAAATATGTCTTGTGAACGACTCAATTAGATAAACATTGCCAATCTACAGGAGTTTTTCACCAATTTCCTAATTTACCTTTTTCGGGATTTTTGATGAAACTTCGAATTTCAGTATCACCAAGGACAACCCTGGGTATACTTGAAATTGATCCATCTTTCACATGTCTTCGTATATACATCATAGTCATCACCAGTGCATCTAGATGGTAGGTCGAATGGATCGAGATGAGCGCTTCATGTTAAAACACAGCTTTGATATGGTGTAGAAGGGTGGCGACGCAAAAAAAAAAAAGAAAACGATATCTGAATTCATCTCGAAACGGATCCTGAATGCTTAACGAATGAATAGAACAAACGTTGTGTGCTCCATTCCAAGCAAGATTCGGTACCTAATTCATAAGTTGGAACTGTATCTACAAGATACATACGGTTGTCCTTGTAACTTGTTCTTGTTGGTGTATTACCGCCAAACAAATCGGTCTTCACCAACATGTAATGAATGCTAAATGTTGAACTTTGTACATTTGCTAGAGATCGATATAAAATCTAGTACGTGATACGTCTGCATCGATAACTACGAGATAAAAAGAGTTCCATGATGACGTATAAGTAGTACAAGTGGTATAGAAGTGAAGATTACCTTTTCTTATACTTAAGCCATACAAAGTCAGCTCATGAGCATTTTTCCCTGGGGACTGTTTGTCACCTTGTTAAAATTGTCTTGTTCCACAAGTTGTTCAAATCAGTGGTTGAAAGTTGGCTATTGTTGGCCCCGCCCCATAGTACGTAGTGTACGTGGGAGCTTATCAAGCTGCTCATGATTACATCTACCCACTGTTTCCACATCGTGCAATATTTGAAGAAGAAGACCACTATTTTGATCATGTGAGAATGAGGGAAAATGGCCTATTAGCCCATCAACAGCATGTCTGACACCACCCAGTGCGAGCGGCTCCGCAAGTACAGAGGGCATTCTGTATAAATCACAGACATCCGAACAGTTTGTGAAACCTCGAACAACAAGGAGAAGAATTGCTCAACTCTATAACTCAGTAATTCAACGATTTGTTTCCATCAACATCTTTTAATCTGTTCGCTACTGCTTGTGATATAAAAGAAGTTGTGCACACTAAAAGTCCCCAAACTGGATACAAGATGCACCTCGTTACAGTATTAATGCATCAGTCAAGTACAAGTATGCGTGTTTCCATGTTGCCCTTTGCCCAGATCCTAGCCACGAGTTTCATAGTGAGTCGAAGCCGTGTGACCCACAACGCAGTGCCGAAGCAGCTGAACGCATCACCCAAACTATAGCTCGATTCACGACATCAAATGATGTGCCAGCCTGCAGGCTCATCGAGGTGGGACGCATCTTTTGTTTCTCAAAATTTTACAGTCATAGCTTCTGCAAGTAGATGCATCTATGTACCAGCACGACGCTTTCCAGGTGCATCCTTTACATACAGTTGCAACTTTGAAGATGCGCCAGCATGCGCATGAGAAGTAAGATTGATTAGCGAACCCAAGTTTTTTTTAAATTTTGATGCCAATGTTAATTTTAAACTTTGTGTTTAGAGCCATCAGAAATTAAATTTACAACTTTCCAGCTCCAAATTTTTGTTTGACAAGTTGAAAAGTATATAGATGAATTGAAATCTCGATTGTATCCAGATTCGTTGTTGTCTCCAACTTTAACAAAGATCTCTCTTCTTCAACAGCAACAGCAATAGTGGAATTGACTTGTTCCTAAACCCTTGTTACACACTCATCCCACAAGACATCACCCACCCATCACACGCAACACACCTCACACCGATCGTCAGCCCTTGTCAAAGATCCATAAAGATTCATATATATCTATAATCTTTATTCGTTCAAGCTATCCACGAACTCTTCTACATCCATTTAGTGCCAATGATCAAGTTAGCTGGTATCTCATCTCACAATTCATATGCATCCGCCTACTCCATGGTTGACAAAAATATATCCAATGCTCACAAGGCCCAGCTAACAAGCTCTGGTGTCTCTGCTCCTTCAACAACACAGTCAACATCTTCAACTACAGGTCCAAACCAATCAACTACAACTCCTCCTGCTCATAATAGCTCAAGCTTGAATAGTCCTGAAGCTGATCAATCCAAGCCTAAAAAGATACGTCTGCCTTCGATTTCAAGTATAGCGACTTCTTTACAACAACCAATAACACATACTCCAGATGCTAAACCTTCATCACATTCTCCCCCATTAAGCTATAACCAAAGAGCTCATTCAGATCCTGAACTAAACAAATTGCATATGGCTGCTGACATCTTCACAAAGGAACAACAGCAGAAAAACCATTTAATCAATCTTTCCTCTCCAATGACACAACATCAACAACCAGCCTTGTACCAAATCCCACAACATCAACAACCTCCACAATACCAACAACAACTACAACAGCAACTACCACAGCATCACTATGCTCCTCCACAATTTCATCAACTACCCTTACCACCTCAACCAAACACAATGGCAACTGCTGGTCCAAGTGGTTATCCAACTGCACAATTTGTACCACAACAGATCCCTCCACAGTCTTATTACATTGCCCATACTGTTGAACAATATCCTCATTATACAACAGCCCCTTTTTCCCAACATCATCAAATTAAGCCAAAGAGAAACTACACTCGTCGTTTATCAAAAGTTCAACAAGAAAACAAGTTGAAGCCTCAACTGATATGTCAACGTTGTGGTATAACTGAGACTCCTGAATGGAGAAAAGGTCCAAATGGTGCAAGAACCCTGTGTAATGCTTGTGGGCTGTTCCATGCCAAGATATTGAAAAGAGATGGTCCTGAAGCAGCTGCTAATGCCATAAATTCAAACAAAATCATCAAAAAGAATCATTTCAAAAGAAGAAGTTCTGTTAATGATGCTCAATTGATTAGTGCTTATCATCAACAACAAATTCAACATCAACATGTTCAACACCAGCAACAATTTCATCAACAACAACATCCACATCAAGTTCAGCTATTACCACCTCCAACGCAACTATTCCAAGGTCAACCACCACAACAACAAGGGCCTCCACCTCAATCTTCAATCGGTCCACAAAGAGTCATCTCTTTACCACCTGGGGCTCAACCAATAATGAACAGTCAAGGAATCCCAACTGCATATATATCTCATCCAAATTCAGAAGCACCAACTCCAATCCAACATGTTCAACAACATCCTCATCATTTACCTCAACAAGGTGGGATTGTACTCTCACCAATTTCTCCACAAGATGCTCACCATCATTGATAGGAAAAACAAAAAATCATATATTAAATTATAGAAGTTGAGATATTATATTAATTCATTTATTTGTTTTTCTAAAACCGTTTCAATAATTTTTTTACTCTCTGTTTTCAGTTCTTTAAACAATTTCGTTATCATTATATGCCTAATTGTAATTAATTTGTCTTGTTATTTGTTTTGTTTGCATGGTTTCTAATGTTTTCTTCTAATATATTATGTTGTATTATATATCAATAGAAAGAACGGTCATCTCATGATATGTTCTTTTTGTTTCTCATCATATATATATATATATACGTTCAAGATTGTATTTATAGTATCACTTTATTTTTATTTTGAATTGTCACTTCTTGATGCAGCTTTGAGGCTGCTCGGTCTGAATACATTATTTATAGTATTACATACATGGGCTCGGTATAAACAAGTATTTGTAGACCATAAAAGAGTAAACTCATCAACAAATTAATGAGCTTGGAATGTTCAGGATTGGGAACATACAATTAAGCCTTGATAGCTAGTCATATACGCGTGTATTGTATGTAATAAATAATTGGTGAAGATGTATCACGTAAAATAAATAGAATAAATAAGTTTTCCAATAAATAAATGATCATTGACGTAATTTGCCAGTTTTATCCTCCGCTTCTCTAGCAGCTTTCAATTCTTCAAGTTCTTTAACTCTTCTCTTGAAATCCAAATATTGACAATGTTCATAATCATGTTTGAACTGCTTACATTTCCAAGGTAAGAAATATGTCTCCTGTTGACATTTTTTCATGGGAACATAGATCGCAGCGCATCGATCTCTCCAAACCAATGGTATCTTATTGGCCTTCATCTCTTCGTGAGATACTGTTCATGATTGAATGTTAGTACAAAGCAAGAGGTGTCGAGTCATCTGGGGTAAAGGGGGTTAGGATACTCACGCAAACGAGGAAGTTCTGTTATTGCCATTTTCAACAGCGTTAAGTTATTATATGTATTCACAGTCGCCAACAAATTGACCAAGTATTCAAATCGAACCAGAATCCAACAACCCTGTATCGCTCTTGTCATAAGCTTCTCTTTCTCTAATAACAAAATTCCTTTGGTGAATCTTTCACCACTTTCAGCTTTTCTGATGTTCAGGTGTTAAACAAAACCGACTGCCATTTTTGACACGGGCAAGCCAGAAGGATTAAATCAAGTAGTTAAGATACTTGAACATGAAGAACTGTTCAAAGGAGAAAGCTAGTTCAACTATGAAGGTACTCACAAGGGGTGAGAGTATGTGTATGGCATAATGTCTCAAATCATCAAGGTCTAGACACGGTGGATTTCGAAATCGAATGATCGTGAACCCATCAGATGATTACTACAAAATTTACATACTGTTAAGGTATAGATCATAGCAATCAAAATTAAGATACAAAACCACCAAGAGGAGAGATTTAATCGAAAGATTTATTCATATCTGAGAAGGGTTTTCAAACACGGATTGAGCTCGTACCGCGGTCAGTTTTAACTTTGCATCAAGATCATATCTTCATCTTTCAAAAAGTTTCCATACTTTCAGATCATGACACCAGGTGAGATATCCCTGGCAAACAGAGATGACTGAATTGAACCACACACAAACATGGAAAAGTATTTAGTTATTACTAGTTATGGTTATGTCTTTTTTTCCCTGCATTAAACGAAAGACCGGTGGATAATAGGAGTCCATCGTCATATGACACGCTGTGATTATGCTACAGAAACTTGGTGAAGCAGTCTCATTGGGCTTGAACTTTGGTGACTCTTTGGTCAACTATCGATCCGTATTCTGTATGCTCTTGGAAAGCAAAGACAGATAAAAAATCTTTTGCTTGTGTAGGTGAACTTTAGGGAGACTTAAAAAGTAAAGAGCTTTTGAAGCCTGTTTCATAATTCCACTAAGAAATCATTCTCCTCTACTCTGCTTTGAAGATCGTACATTGAAAAGAAGCCTCAACAGATTTCATTCACCACATCTAATGATATACATATCTCGTCTATTAAAACCGGTCAACACATACATTTGTGTCTTAGTGGTCTATCGTACAGAGCCCATACAAAATTCGGGATACAAGTCCTCAGAAGTTAGAGGACATCTCAAGTACCACCCCATTTGGGTTATAACATATGTAAAAGACTCTTCAGGGTTGGAAAGTCTGTGTTGTCTCTTAAAACTACGCTTTTTTGTAAAAATCTTTACAAGTGCAGTTCTATAAGTTGACATTCAATATTGTACCCCATCATATTTCTGCTGCTCAACTTATGACTAAGACTGATTATAGTGCGTAAAAGAAAACTCTCGATGTTTAGGGCTAGCGCAGGTTTCAGCTATTCCTCACCTTTTTGTGGCACCTGTTTTGAACCCCATTTGGCTACTCGGGTACTTGGTGTCTTATTTTTAGTTCGTGATATGAATCTACATCTCAAAGCATAGAACTTTCTTTTTGAAAAATCTCTTGGATTCGAAGATTCATATCTGGAAATGAGCCATATCTAAATCTGTCTGATTTAATGCTTCTAGAAATGTTATTCTATCATTCCAATTTCCTACTGATATCTTGACTGTGGGCAACCGTTGAAGTGCATTTGAAAAAGTGGTACGATTTTGATAGATGTTGTTTTGCCCCACTCGCTTAAAATCGAAACATCAATCGAAATAAAATAAACCTTGCATTATTTTTACATTGGGTACTTCTGTTTCGGTTTCAAGATATACCAAGGTTTGAAGTACCATGTCTTTGGTATCTTGCGGGCGTTGGCTCAAAATGTCTATTTAAGACCTAATATGAGATTTAAATCAAGCTGCATTTTAATGCCAGGGAAAAGTTTTGCAGGTAATGAATGATATTACGATGTATTAGGTCTTAGTTCTATCACTAGTAGTTAGTATAAATTTTGTAAGTCAAAGTTGCAAGTTGTATCCGGCTTATTGAATTGGTGCTCTTTGGAGCACTTTGCTTTATCAGTCTTGCCACAATTTGACATATTATTAGAGCAAACCAGTAGTCACAAAAGCGCAGGGCTAAATTCAAAATTTGGGAACAAAGAGATCGGGTACTTCGAACGATCTAGATCGGGTACTTCGAACGATCTAGATCGAATCGCCTTGGGTCCTGGAATAGATATCTGTCATGGCTTCCTAATAAGAAGTCAAACGTCTAACAGCATCTGTTCACCTCTCTCTCGCACTAAAGACAGCATTTTGCCTGATTTCTAAATTCGATTGCTGTCTTTTAATCTTGAAGATGAACCAGCATAGAAATGTTTCACTTTTCTTCTGTTTCAAACTGTTAAAAACAAGAGATTCATCCATCAGTGGTTCATACACATTCACCATGGTATGAGTTTATATGTCGGCGTTCAATAATAGATAGTCCAGTGCTACATCATCGAAAGGGATATTCCCTTCATACTGATGACCTCAGTTGGTAATTGGGAGATCTGAGGCTCGAATCGAATCACATTTAAAGTCATTGTCTATCAACAATTTGATTCACCCCGATGACGAATGACGAAAACTTTTCATATAACCGGCTTTGCCTTGAATACTACAACTCTTTTCAAACCAGGCACACTGATGTATAACGCATAGGACATCTGTTGATGTTTTCCAGGGGGTTTGAAACTGATTTGGGATGATTTCAACGCCGTTCAGTATTGGCGGCGTTTGCAAAATCGTGACCTAGCGAAAATTGTTGATAGACATGAAGAAACATACAGCTTTCATGAACTTATTTCCCACTCATGTCACATTATTTCAACACTTGTGTTTTCGTAAATAGAGTAATCCATGAATTTTAAAATTCTGCCATATAGTATTGTGACTAGAAGCGCTTTGATGGGCCTATGAGGTAAGGTTTCAATCTGATACATTTTCTCGATTTTGAAGTATTCAACTCATTTGAGCAACAAATTGATTCTTATGGGAACCCATCTAGAAAAATCTCGTCTCTCTTTGAAGATCTAGGTTCAACTACATGGTGACTGTTGATTATCTACAGTTTATGGGGCGTTTATAACGCAACTTTTGTGGCACGTGAGTTCCATTAGCTCTAGTTTTCTATATACCGAACTTTGGCCACAAAACAAGAGCACATGCTGTGTTTCTATGACAATCTTTTCATAATTCCATAACATCAGCCTTCAAGAATTTTGAGCTGTGTAGCCAATCTTCATGTCAATTGATGTTTGACGTTGAAAATTGTAAATTAAAATTTGAGGCCGTGTAAATTATGTGTCTTGAAGAACATCCTGGAGCAATCACCAGGGATGTGCAAGCTTTAGTATACGTTGATTTTGAAGTGCTCCATAGAAATTTGGTTGAACATTGCATATCTAGATCAATTTGTTAAACTAGCTGATTGTTTCATTGATGTTGTTGTTGGGACCGAACTAGATAGCGAGATAACGGGACTAACAAGCACTGCTTTGTTCAAAATTTATTACATATCGCTGAAAAACATTCTCACCGCAGATGGATGAATGAACACGAACTGCGAAATTGAGTAGGTACCAACGAAATATGCTGTCCCTTGCGACATATAGGCTCATGTATGAAATTTGTTGAAAATGAGTTTCAAGTGTACTTCGTTATGGCTTGTGAGCAAATTTGTTGATGACCACTATTAGCACCAAAGCTTGTTTTCAGTCTCCACTTATGGCTTTATATACAATATACACATCGTTAATGTAGTTTCAACTGGATCGATCTTCCAGTATCAAAGCCAACATGTTCATCAATAACACCAAGCCACTCTGTGTACTTTCTGCTACTTGATTTAACCGCAGCATGTGTACGTGCGAAGTTAGACTGAAGTTGTTTGATGCCAGCAGGAACCTTGACGTACTTTCAATGATCTTTATGATTTTATCTTTAAATCCTCCACGGGATAATCAATGGCTCAATCCTTGTTATTTAACAAAGGAAAGCAAAACGCGAGTTGCTTATCGTGTTCTGTATCGCTTGTGTAGCTTGTACTCCATTGTAAACATGAAATATAGGATCTCCTCTGATGATGTCTTCAGCTCGTTACAGTGTTTAAGAGACAGATTGACCATGTACTCAGTCCCTTTTTGGAAGTTATTGTTACAGACACAGCACAGTAAAGTTTTCCAGTGGTTTCTACACTAAAAGATCCAGATCGAGTTGAAGATTAAGGAGTTTCACGTTAAGACACTAGAGATCTCATGGCTGGGAAAGAATTGAAGAATGAGGTTTGGCTACTAATGTTATCTATTTAATATATAATGGCGGTGCTTCTCGAGAAAAGTGTTTACTCGCAAATGGTTGAACACATGTTGGCGCACTGTCAATCTTATTGTCTATTTCTGATGTATAATTTAGTGGCCCCAGCTGTCACGTTTCACCAAATGTATGGAACATCAACAATTGAATGGCTCGCTTAACGGAGGTAAAATCAATAGCAAATATTCCCAATGAGTACAATTTTGTGGACCAGTGTCTCATACAACAGCACATGTTATTGCCCTTCCAAGCGACACTCTCCCTTATCAAGACTATATTTCAACCGAGGCCAAACTGTTACTCAGACTAATTTTTCCTCTTTCCAAAATCGTCATGTCAAGCCGGATGAAAGATATAGCCGTATTTTAATTCAATAAAGTTTCTCCGTAGCTAATAAGCTCTTCAAAACGGGTCCCCACCAACCATCTTTATGTCACTAACAGGGCCATGGTCCAAGACCAGGTCTTCAAGTGTAAAAAGTAGCACAGAATGTTACAGATCATCGAAAGTGGTTATCTTGTATACACCCAGATTTCTCATATCTCCATTTATTAAAATCATTCCAGTTAGCGAAAGATAGCACAGTTGTGAAACCACAGGTAAAGAATTTTCAGCTGCAGATAAGTGATCGATTGAACACATGGATATGTATAATTTTTTGACCGACAAAATTATCAAAATAATCGGTAGAAGAGGAATACAGCACTACGGTTTCCAGTGCCATATCTGGTAACTGACCCTTGAGAAATCAGGAATCTACATTTAAGGTGTACAATTTCACATCAAAATGATCATAGCTCTCTCTGTGTTGAAAAACGCACTAGTTGATGCACATTTCAACAATCCTTTATACCATCCTTTCTTCATTTGATCGACCGCACCACCCGGGTATCTTTAAGCTCAGAGATTTCTATCTAGATCACAACCAGCGGGTGGAGGTAACGCGAACCCAGATCTTGTTCAAAAGAGCTGTAGGCTTTTAAGGGTATGGGCCGCTGTAAAATAGTGTACATGACAGCTAGGAAAAACCAGTTTGAAGGCTTGTTCAGAGTTGTTTTTTGCAATAGTCAGTGGAGGAGATCAAAAGTTATTGCGAAGTGAAAGCCACACAAAAATTGAACTTGCCATTGGCTGAAAAGCTTTGCTAAATGAAGGAGTCGATGGTGCCTACGTCCATAATAGAGATTTATGCTCAATGTTCCATGTGGTGATTCAGCTGTTGAGATTGACCGAGGTACATCATGTTTAGCAGGGATTGTGCGGATCACACCATGATGAAAATTTCATCATAGATATACACCATATCAATTCATTCTTTGCTTCAAGGCGACTTGTTATACATTCGTAAAACCCCAATTGAAATATTAGCCCTGATATAAGTACAACCCAGGCTATAGTTACCTTCCCATCATTGAGATTCGCTAGTTTAAAGGGGACCAGAAATGTGATGTGTTCGATCATATGTACAGTTCGCTTATAGACAACAACCTAATATGAACCCAATACATAGTTCAAACTGGATATACAACCGGGAACGAGTTTCATGGCTCAACCAGTTCTGAGCAGGATTATTATCTAACTAGGCACCGATCTAAAAAATTAAAATTTTTCGCTTGAAATGGCTGCCTGTTTCTTATCTTGATCACACTTGAAGGTGTAAGAAGTGTATATGCTGATAAGAAGCGCGTAACCATAATCGTGTGAATTAAATTGTCATAATACTTGAAGCATTTCAAACATTCAGTTGATCTAAATCCGAGATACCTCTTCTTCATCATCTATATTGAAAGAGGTGGCTTGTTGACAGTGCTGAAATCCGGAAACCTTATGGTTTCGCACGTTAGTCCATTTCCAAGGTAACATCATTTTGTACAGCTTGGATCATCGATGCGTTGAACATTCACAAGCACTGGTTGCAGGGGGTCCATATAAGACTCAAAAAAGACTTGCTATAACGATCGTAATCTGTTATCTAAAGGCTATTGAACAAGGGATTGGGACCAAACAATTTGTCAATAGACTCAATTTCAGATCCAGAAGGAGCCCTGGGGCTCCAAAATCATTGCCATTGAATGAGTTTGATTGTGTTCTGAGTTACTCAAGAATCAAGATAGGTCGCAGGATCAGATGTGTATTTCATCTCGGCAGCAGCACGAGGGAAAGGCTCCACCGAGATCTTTCTGCTTCTTCTGGAGATGCTCATCTCTTCCTACTTAGCGTGCGGCTAACCAGACAAACTTTCTACCGAGCTAATTAGCGCAGGCGATCTCGATTCCTTATTTATAAATCATGCTCCTTCTAGTAATTAAGCCAAAATAGCTTCAGGCTCGCAGCATGAGGGCGCGACAAGACAAAAAAAAGTTTGGTTCTATTTCAAGATCCGGAACATGCATTATGCATACATTTATACCAAAATCTAAATCTGTAGTATGGTACGAATGCATGGCTGGTACCTTATGTGTCCCGTGACAATGTATGCGCAAACTCCTACATACTGTACGATCCATCTGAATTTCAGATTTCAAAATGTTTGCCAGGAAATTGTGTTCGCCATCGATTTCAAACAAATTTTGCTGATCTCTGTCTGGATCGATGATGATTTACCTTCATTTCGAAATTCACGACTTGTTGTGGATGCTCGCTAGAGAGATACAGAGAACAAGTACTCCGTGATTGTCAACACAACTGCTGAATATGGTTGAATCGGCTCAACAACAACTTTTGACGTGTTTACGACGCATCAGATGTCTCAGTGCTTATTAATTAAAAAGATTAATATATTGAAACGAATAGTTCTGGACCAATGTTCGCTAGATACAAAGTCTAACTTGTGCGTTTTGACAATTTGAGATCGGGCCTATATACTGGAGCCTCAATTCAATTTCAAATCACTCGAAGCTTATACAATTCAGATATGGAAGATAGGCTCAAGAGGTTTGAGACATTTACGCCGTCTTCAAACATGACAATGTAAATCCAGGATGGCTCATCAATTGAGCTAATGTGTTCTACTTCTTGTTGTTGATGGATATAAGCTCGAAAAGTTTCCACTTATAGGTTTGTCAAACTAAAAGATTGTCAGTTGTTGGAAGTCGGTAAGTTGTCAAACCCAAATCTAATTTCGTCTAGCGCCAACCGAAAAGCACTACTAAATCCTGTTTTCCCATAACTATAATAATCACTATAAAATCTCATCAGAATTGACCTTAAACAGCTTGTCTTGAGATCCCACTAATAGTTCGTAATCGCATTACAAAATAAGTCATCCTTGGCAATCTAAAATTTCATCTTTTAAGTTGACTCATCTTTAACACTTTAGTCAATCAGTACCAATTACACAACCGATCAAAATACCTAATCATTGGATGGGTTGTTTGTACCAATCTAGATCCTCCCTATCTTTGATCTTTGCACGTGAATGAATCCAAGATTTAAGGCATGTACGTATTGGCCGCGTATCGACGTATTCCAATGTCATGTCGATTACCTAATACTAATCTTTGAATGCTCAATCGCTCATATTTTTTTTTTTTCGTTTTTACGTTTTGATCGAGTATCTTTTCTAAATAGCAAAACGACTGCAACCTGGATGCGGGAGTGTGGTTTGCGACATGTTAATGAAAGTTCCTCAAATATCCTTCATTGACCTCATATTCTCAATGTTCCGCTTTCAATCGAGATTCATCCCATTCATCCAGAGCCTTTACATTTTGACTGCATAAAACCTGACAACAATTAGTACTCATCCTTCAACACACTAAAGAAGCAGCACACCAGAGACAAATTTTCCAACGTCTTTGGTCCATCTCAGAATAAAGTCTCGTATTGATCGCCAGCCTTTACTATCACGCTTCGTTAATGATCCTTGGATTATCGAACTTGTATCAGTTGAGTATTGGTCAGCTTCCTTCTACAGGAGAGTTTCGATTGTACTGAGTATCCTAGTTGTGGTATTCTCGGATATAAGAACTGGTAGTAAGCTAATGATGAGTTGAAATTAAAGATGATTGTTATTATAGAAGGATCAATGGCTTGCAAAGGGAGGATAGAGAAACAGACAGATGTTTAGGTACTACTTTAGATATGCTCAAGTTCATATGGGGAGTACTGTTGAAATACTTGAAAACTTACAGAATCATGCCTTAATCAAGAACTTGAGTGTTGCCTCAAAACACTGGAAGTATCAACAGCACAATATTGTCACATGTGACTTGACAAAGTATGTACCAAAAATTTCAATTGTATCAACTCACTGTGATCTTCCTTAATGATTAATCGGAGACAAGTGTGTATTACTCACTAATCGCGCGAAAAGCTTTATCCACGACCACTCGATGAGTAGATATACCTATACATACTACAGCTTGAAATATGATGAGCACAAGGTAAGGCAAACTCATCAAGTATACGCATATATGCGCTTTTCGTTTTGAATTGGTGCCAGTTTGAATTTGTTCCGATGGATCAACCAGGACGGCATGGTTGTGCGAAATAACTGCCTTGATTTTCGGTACTTTTGAGTTGCGCAAGATCAACTAAACCTATACGTGAAGAACTGAGATTCAAGAAGTAGCTACTAGCCAGCTGATACGATCGGTCCAAGAAGGAATACTGAAATTTTGTTTCAATGATAACAAGAAGACTATGTTATCTGCAACTTGCGCGTAAAAACGCGAATTACTATCTTTGATACCTTCGCTTTTTACGTCACTATCTAACTTCTACTTAAGCAACGCTTTTTAATCCTTAACAAAGATACAAGAGAGGCTGGGATGAATGATAGCAGTTCTCTGAGCTAGTAGAGATCTAGATGAAGATAGATTAGGCATTTTGATCAGGTTGACTCTTGTTTGTTGAAGTTGCTGGTATCGCAACTAAACGGAGACACAAGCACTGGTAAAATTGTCGAAGGTTTACTTCTCACCCAATATGTTCAGCCACAGTTTAGATATCCAATTGTATATCTACCACTTGGGTACCGCTGCTGTATATTGAGGGCTCTATAAACCGTCAACTTTATTCCTATCCAACTGTCTTTTTTGATCTAGATTCTAGATCCACACACAAGCCCACCCCCCAATATTACTCATCTATATGCTAGTTAATTCATACAGTTTAAAACGTCAAGTTTAGATAAACATTTCACCGCAAACAAGTTACAAATATATTCCTTTGTTCTAATTTTCCAAATTGTATTTTTCAAGATCTTCTTCCGGGACCCTATGTTTCGGATCTCTATAACTGCGATTGATGCAATCTTTTACATGAAGACTAGATGGATGCTTCCAGATACAGATTGATAGAAAAAGTCCTTAATACTCCATTTGGGTCCGTCCCGATGGGCTCTCCATACTTTCCAGCCCAGATCTTCAGCCCTCTATGGGTTGGCCGATCATCAAGGAGGTAATAAACAAGAGATTGGTTGAAATTTGTATTGATACCCAGTACTAAACTTAACAACATTTTGAAAGGTCGTTAAATGAAAGACGTTAAGTCAGACCTCTTCTGAAACTGAAACTTAACTTTATAATTCAATTACGATAGAATATATACAAACAACAACCATATCACTTTCAATACTGAAAATGGTAAGATTTTTGCAAACACATAGGATGTATACCCCAGGAGAGTTTTAGCTGAATATTAAGTACGATATCAGGGACCAATACAATTAAGATACCTCATCTTTGGAATGCAAACGCACATGTGTTGTATTATGGCTGCCTTTTTTTTAATTGTATAACATTCGGTGAATTAAAATGCTCGTATTCGTACCGCTTTCATAGTTTTATGGAAAGGGAGAGAACCGCCTGGATGAACAATACTAAATCTGGTTTTTAGCACTCACATCAAGATAAATTGAGAAGACAATCATCAATCTCACATATCTCGATATGTTTTAGCTTATACGCCTTTGCTACAACAAATCAACAAGGCAAACTTTTTACAGTGCAAGACACATCAATTTATTAAGATATGTTACCCCGAAAAAAATTCATTATGGTTCGTCCCTAAGTACGTCCTTCTTCATATTCTCTTATTCAACTTCTTCTTTCTCTTATTCAATAAAGAATCCCTATTGATCCCATTCTTCATAATTTTTGCCCTTGATTTATCAGCACCACTTAAAGAACGGACTTGAATTTCTGTTCCTTTGATCTTTCTAGCTCCTTCTTTCTCCTTTTGGATCAATTTCAACTGTGATAATTTGGTATGTTTAGACAATTGTTTCAATAATTCTTGTTGAATTAATTCTTCTTCAATTTGTTTATTTGTTTGTTTTATTTCACGCTCTTTAGCTAATTTGGCTTCTTTTTGTTGTCTTATTAGATCCTGTTCGGCTAATTGTGCTAATTTCAATTTTCGAAGGTTTTGTTGTTCGACAAATCGTTCTTGTTGTGCTATTCTTTTCTCTTTATTACGCTTTGATTCTTCCTTGGCCAAATTGGCCTCTTGTGTTGATTTAGCTTCATATTGCTGTTTGCCAGTGCTCACGCTTTCTTCTTCTGGAGCATCGTCACTATCACTGTCTTCACTATCTTCCTCGCTATCCACTTGTACATCATCTTCTTCATCCTCTATGTTTGAATCAGAACCTTCATCTGCTGTATGGAATTCATCATCATCAAATTTTTTGTGTGATTTATTGCTTGGTGAAGAGCTTGAAACTTCGGAACCTGCTCTCTTAGCCATCGTGAATGTTTTCCTTCTCAAAATATATCCTATGTTTTCAACGGTCTCAAAGAAATCCAATGAAATATTCAGAGTAACTTGTAAAGTATTAAATCTTTTGGAGATGAGCACAGACGTTAAAGAAAAATTTGTATACAAGAAAAAAAAGTCATTAATAATAAATTACGTAACGTTTGCATTTGTATTATATAAGCAGTATAAACTTTTCTCATAATTTCGTCTCAATGAATTTCTTTAGATTCACTAAATTGTTCTTATACCACTCCTTTGTCTTTCCAATGATTGTGTTTGTGTTAGCCAATCCGGGTATAATATCATAGTGAATGGTCCCTTTGTTGTTGTTATTCGTTCTTCATTCCCAAGTCGATGGCCAAGACCACCCATACAGTGGACAAAATCCTTCACCTAGTAATCTTGAAGCGTTTTCACCCAAGAGATAACATAACAGAGCTCTAAATATCAATGCTAACAACAGAGTGTCTCCAGTGACTAATAGTATGATCAACAGAATCAACGTGACTAAAATGCTCAACAGAATGAAAAATTGACGATACTTCCCAATCAAATCATAAGCAGGACCTTGAAATGCTGGTGAATTCCCATTACTCAAATCTGGTGAAGTTATTGGAGATATTAAAGGCTGTCTTTCTGGATCACTAATTGGCTGTTGTGGGTTGTTGTAATCATGTCTTCCAATAAGGTACTTCACGAATCTAATTATCCTAGTCATCGTTGTTATATTAATCAGTGGTGAGTTTATCAAATCATTTGGCAGAGGCGGTAATAGAGCATTATCGCTTCCACCGCTTATTGGTGATAATGGAGGTATTTGGATTGTAATTGTTTCTGCTCCCAGCGCTTGTTCTTGCTCTTGTTGCTGTTGTGATTGTGGTACTAGTGTCATATCTTGAGTGTCTAATTCATAGATAGAATTTCGTCTTGTTGAGATTCCAGAGGTGGATGAAGGGTGGTTATAAGTATCCAAAGCGGTTCTATAAGTTTGTGATGTCAGCTCAAGGCTTGCTGTACGATCATCACTGTCATAGTTATCTTTTGCCAATACATCACTTCCATCATTACCATTGTTAATGTTTAAATCATTATTGGAACTCTTTAGATTGACAGTTGACGGCGGTTGATCTTGATGACTTGAATATGGTTTAGATCTATATTTAGCAGGTAAAAAGGTATAATTATTGAAAATTTGATCCGAGATAGACGTGTTATTCTGTTCTGGCTCATATAAATCAACTCTACTTGTTCTAGAGTTTTGTGGTGACAATATTGTTGAAGCGGAATTAGCACCATTATTTTCAAACTCTCCCTGTAGTGTCTTTATTGTTTCGTCATCTTCTTCCAACTCTTCGATCTTTGAACTTGTTATTGGTCTTGATACTGGATTGAATGAAATGACATCATGATCTTGTTTTTTTCTTATAAATTGTGACATTATTCCAGAATGATTGATATGCTAATGATATAAGATGTAGGTGATTAACACTGGTAAGCTCCACCACTCTCCTGTTCCTGCCTCAACGTTTGTAGCTGCATAGACACCAGTGCTTCTCCATTTTTCTAGCAATCTGAAACGATTTTCAAAACCTCACTTCCTATTTTCTATTGTTGATTTAAATTTTGTTGATATTTGACACAAAAGCAAAAGTGTTTTTTAGACCGGACATAATCTGCAGCTTTTACTTAGGGGCTTATAATAAACTACATAGAACTATTGGAACATAAAAACACTGATACTAACAGAGTGATGATGCTTGTAGTGTATTGTATTTGTGTGTTGCGGCTCAGCTCTTTCTTTCGGTCAGATCAAAAGCACATCCGATATATTTGCCACCTAGTGTCTGAAGTTGATCAAATCATTATAGACCATCAAAGATCCACGATCATTAATCAAAAAAATTAAAGGCTTCATGAAAACAATCTACAACATGACATGATTGGAATAAATCATTGGAGGTCATTATTATTTAGCAATTGTGAAGAATACTATACATACAAAATCTATAAAGCAGTGTACCCACCATCAACAGTGATGTCACTACCAGTAACGTAAGAAGCAGCATCAGAAGCCAAATATAAATAAGCACCAACCAATTCTTTTGGTAAAGCTTCTCTACCCATTGGAGTTAAAGACCACCAGATTTTTTTCAAATCGGCATCGGCAAATTTGGTCAATTCAGTAGCGATATAACCTGGTGAGACAGTATTCACTCTAGCAAATCCGGCCCATTCAACAGCTAGTGATTTGGCGAAATGAATCACAGCAGCTTTGGCAGCATTGTAACCACTTTGCATTTGTGGAACGTTGACGATTCTACCAGAGATTGAAGCAGTGATGATGTATGAACCTTTCCCGTTTTTTCTAAAGATTTTCCCAATGGCTTTTGATAAATAATAAATAGAGTTCAAATCCAAATCAATCACATCTTTCCATTCTTTATCATCTTCTTGATCTAACAAGCTACCACCGGTCCAAGCCTTACCAGCATTAGAAACAAAGATATCAATGGTACCGAAGTCTTTTTCAATTTGATCAATTGCAGCTTGAATAGATTGGAAATCTGTTAATGAAACTTTGTAAGCTTTTGCCCTGACCCCATATTTCGAAGCAATCTCGGCAGCCAACTCATCTGCAGGATGGGAATTGTACCAGATAGCCACATCAGCGCCGGCTTGAGCATATCCCTTGGCTATTTCAAGACCAATCCCAGCAGAGGAACCGGTGATACTGGCCACTTTCCCCTTCAAAGAGAATAGGTCCAAGATATTGTCCGAGGTTTCAGGGAAAGGCTGAGGTGTTTCCAAAGTTGAGGTGATTGTTCTTGACATTGTGGTATGGAATGAATATGTGTGGATTGATGTATAGTTATGTTTGTAGAAACACGAGTTCAATTAATATGAGATCGATTGTTAATAGTGTACCCTTTCAGTGGAGAGGGATTCCCAAGTATTTATACCCAAACAATTTCCAAACAATTCTGTGCGTATATTTTCTTTACGTAATACAGCGCAAGGTGAGGAACCGCAATGGAGCATGAAACGCTCTTCAGACGAAAGAGAACGAGAGGAAAGACTGGATTGTTCGGATGAGGACGCCATGATTAATATATGATAATCATTATTCATCAGCTCAGAGGCGAAATGTGGAGTCTATTGTCGGTGTTTGTACTAAGTGCTGACTGTGTTACGGTGTGTCCATTTCTGGTAGTAAGTTTCCATCGTCTCCGGACGTTGCTATACAGAGTGGAAGAGAAGAAAGTGGTGGACACTGAGCTCAGGACAGTGGATCCCCGAGGCTAAGAATGACTAAATCAACAGTAATAAACAGACACTAAAACCAATTAAGATCTAATCTTCTTTAAGTTCATCTCGAATCTCTCTTCGCTTCTGGTTTCTCCAGTAATCTCGAGACTTGATTGTGTCCCTTGAAGGTTTAGTCATAGTGAAAAAAAAAAGCATCTCCAGATTCGTAGATAAGTATATATGATCCACATCCATCTCTCTCGTCAGTTATCCTTTCTTTGTGTTCAATAAGAATAAAATTGCAAAGTGTGAATGTCTGACAAGGAGTTTTCACTAAATGAAAGTCTGAAGGATATTTTGTTTGGTTCTGTGAGTGAGAAGTTCCAAGTACTAGGAGATCTCTGAATACTAACTATTTGGATCAGTTATCAGGATGTACTGGTAAAATCATTGAATATCCCTTCGATACTGTTAAAGTTAGACTACAATCACAGCCACACGACCAGCCTCTCAAGTACAAGAATTCCATAGATTGTATCAGGCAGACGTTCCGAAAAGAGGGCGTTTCTGGGTTTTATAGAGGTATAGCGTCTCCAATAGTTGGGGCAGCTGCTGAAAATGCTTGTTTATTTGTGACATATAACATTGCACAAGATTTTTTCAAAAATAAGTTAATGCTACCAAAAAATGAAGAATTACCCTTGTCTTATCTAGTGATTTCTGGTGGGTTTAGTGGATTTGTCGCATCGTATGTCTTGACTCCAATTGAATTGGTTAAATGTAAATTACAAGTTGAAAGAGTCTACTCCACGGGCAGCTCCTCGATTCTCAAACAAGTGAAGCAAATTTTCAAAGAATCAGGCATATCAGGGTTTTGGCATGGTCAAACAGGTACATTGTTGAGAGAATGTGGCGGGACTGCATCATGGTTTGGGACTTATGAATTTGTTTCCAAACAGTTTAGATCAAGAAGATCACTGGGGGAAAAGGATGTCATTACAAACACAATCCCTGAATTATTGATAAGTGGTGCATGCGCTGGTATCGCATACAACTTGTCATTATTCCCTGCAGATACTATAAAATCCAAGATGCAAACAAGTAGCATTGTGAACCCAAATCAAAAATTGACGTTTATATCAACAGCGAAAACCATATATAAACATGGTGGGTTGAAAGGGTTCTACACCGGGTTGGGGATCACTTTGACAAGAGCTGTTCCTTCAAATGCTGTTATTTTCTTCACCTATGAACAGTTGAAGAAACATTTTGCATAAACTTACAAAATAATGCATGGTTGTTAGATACAGAGTTTAAATTAAAATCAATTATAATATAGAATATTCGCTTATGTACGTATAATGCAATGTATTTGGATCCCATTCTCAAGGCTATATCTTGGGTAAGTTAGCTGTTGAAGTGCCTCTTGAAGCTTTTATTAATTTCAACAGCTTGATGCTAAAACTTGTCAACTCTTCTTTGAAGAAAAACAAAAACGCAGCGGTTAATACACTTTGAGATAATTTGACACTGATACCATTATAAAACCCTTGGATCCCTTCCTTAGTATATATTTCTTTAATCCAACCAATAATGGTCTTAGGGTTCGAATTATCCTCATCTTTCAAATGCATCCGAGCTTTCAAAGTGATATAAGGGTACGTTGACCCTGTTGCTGCCAGTTTCCCCAATGCACCGATGAAAAAGGCATGTAATGAAGTGATCCCTTTCCCGCCATTACTATCCGTGATGAAATTTTTCAATTGTTCGAAAATGGTATATTGAATGATTGGATTCAACACCAAGATCAACGCTGGTAAAACACCAGCGAATAGTGTAGAGATCCCATCTTTTTTAGCAATGTCAATGATTGTTCTGAGAGTACTAGATGTATTCTTCCCATCTTTTACTGTCATTCTAGTATTTGCAACCCATATTGGATTACATGAGATGCAAGTGATTGAACCGGCAATAGCACCTGCAAGTATACTTTCAAAAGGTGTTAGATTTTTACTCTGTGCATTGGAGCTTCTTGATAACTTTGTTTTCAGTAATATTTTGGTTATAGCTTCATAAAAATAATAATAAACCAAATTATTTAAGGATATACCGTAGATTGCACTTTCTAACCCACTATAAAATCCCTTAAGTCCTTCTTTTTCATATAAATGTCTTGTAGCCTCCACTGTCGAGACTCTTTTCTTCTGCCCATCTTGAGCTTCTGTATCTTCATCATCGTTGGCTTTAGTTTTCCCAATTGTTTTGGAAGATCTCGTTTGCGCTAATGTTGACAAAGTCACCAAAGGATATGTTACAGCCATACTCAAAGCACCACCAATACCACCCGCAAGGGCATGTGCCACAGGGTCAGCATCCAGTCTGTCACTCATCTCTCGTGCTCTAAAACTTTTTCCAACAAGAAGGGACAAGGATAGTAAAACACCTGAAATTAAACACTTCTCATGGTATTAAAAATCTTTCGGTCTTTTCAAATCTTTTATATAATTAAGCAATAAGCCTCCAAACCACCGAATTTTATTAAATCACCTCCGTTTCGGGCCATTTGCCCAATCAGGCAATCGAGACCCGACACCAATCAGAAATTTGAAAATTATCATTATACTATACACTTCACAATCTCCAAACTGAAAAGTCGTTGTTCATCAGGTATACAATCAAATTCCAAGATGAAGAACGCTCCTTTCAAGACGTTCATGAATAACTTCTTCTTCATCTCCTCTCTAGCCATCGGTTCTATCTATGTGACAAAATCGTGAGTACTTCATTCCTCCTAAATCTCATCATCAAATATTTATGAAAAGTCATCAGAAATTAACAAGACAAATCAAAATAGATGGATAGAATATAATAGAGACAAAGCGTTCCGTCCAGAACACTATGAAACAGCTGGGGGAGAACCAGCTTCTGAGGGCGCCTCGGTTCAAGATAATATTGCAAAGATTAGACCGGGCTTTGCAGAAAGTACTGGTGATTTCAAGAGAAAATCTGAATTTGAAGGTTCTGGGAACTCATACGTTTCAAGAAGAGGTGGTGATAAGTTTTCTGGGTTATTAGATATGTTTTTCTTTGGTGGTAAGAAAGATTGAGGTGCTTGACCCAACGTCATATGTATTATGGTGTCTGTATATATAAACAATATTTATTATAATTTAATGAATGAGATGAACTATAAGAATGATGAAATCAGACTAAAAGTAAAGAATAACCAATTAATATAAAACATAAACACAACAAAAACTAGCATAGGAAGAACTGAAACAACCAATTAAACAATATTTCTGAAATGAAGTTTAATCCTTCTTTTCAAAATAATCAGACATTTCTTGATCTAATTGTTCAACAGTCTTCTTAGCTGGTCTTTTGGTCTTTGGTTTACCAGCTTGCTTTTTAGCACCAGCAGCTTGGGCTTGGTTGGCTTTTGGTTTTGGTTTTTCACCACCTTTCTTGGTACCAGCCTTCAAACCTTTTGGTTGAGCTGCTGCAATATTGGCTGAAATTCTAGAAGACAACGGTCTCTTTGTTGGATCAATGATTAGTTCCAGTTTCAATTTGGTTGAACCACCATCGATTGGTGCACCATTGTACTTTTCAACAGCTTTGGAAGCGTTGGCAGATGATTTGAAAATAATAGTAGCAATACCTTTTGATTGACCTTTTTCATTGTATGATAATGAAACGGTAGCAACACCACCAATTTGAGAAGCAAAAAAGTCCTAAAATATATACATGTTAATTACTGGAATCCCTTTGGATCACAGGCAGTCTGTAAAAACTAGCTTGAAAGAATCTAGAAATCGAGAGGATGGAGTTCAACAATTGATTGAATTGTTTGAACCCCATGAAAAAAGCATTAGTTTTTTTTTGGGTAATGTTAATTCCATTACCCAAAAAACTAAACATTTCCGATGTCAGTTTCATTCAAGGAAAAGAGTCTTCTTTTCCGATTACAGAGATGGTGTCTTATGTTCCAATATGCGTATGTGTGAAAATAAAAGTGGAATGCATCAAACATAACTCTGTTCGCCTATCATTGAGTAAATCGCTATTGCTTTGAATACCCAAAACCCCAACAACAAATTGGTCAATGGTCTTAGCCAGCCAGGCCCAAACCTAGCAACGGTGTATCCAAAGCAATAGACAGTGATCCCTTCCTTCCTCAGAGTGAGAAAAACAACCTGATAGGCTAAAAGCAAGTAATCAAGCATAAAATATTGTATGAGATCCTTATGAAGTGACAAACGTTCGTTCAACCACTGGGAAGAATATAGTCAATCCAGGATACTCATGAGGTCGACCCACAACATCATGATGATTGCACATCACGAGAAGGATTCCGAATGAGAATTTCAGTAAGAAAATCTTCATCAAGAAACAATAGGGAACCTTAAAAAACTCTAACCAAACAAAAAAAAACCTCTGTAGTAAAATTATACTCCGAAACCAGTGGTTGAAAAAAAACAAAGGATAGAGCAAAACAGTAAAACACCCAATGCAAACAATGGGAGAGTACTGATCAGTTAAGAAGTTCCACCTCCCGCAAGGACTATTGTTTTCAATTATATTGACTCTTCTGATTTGTATTTTTTTTCTGAAAAATAAATTAGACAAGATTAAAATCACATTACTTCATATCATCATCACAATACAGATCACATCTCAGCTAATCTTTAAAATGAAAATAACCCTCAAGATAAACTGTGTATGTTTCCATTATGAAATTTCACAGCTTCTTCCCAGTCATCATGAAACGACAAACAAAAACATTGCATGTGTTGAATTTGTTTTCGTGGATCAAAAATGGATATAAATGAACAGCAAAAGACAGCACTTTTCTCAAATATTCTTTGATTCTTCATAAATTCGTAAAAACAGTTTCTACCATTCCTTATACTAAACATACCTTGATAGCATCTTGCTTGATATCTTTTGGTAAGTGGTAAACAACGACCTTGTTAGCAAATGAGGCATCCAAGACTGTTGAAGCTTTTGGACCGGTTGGCTTAGCAGCGGCTTTCTTTAGTTGCACCTTTGGTTTGGCGGCAGTTTTACCAACTCTAGCCTTAGCGACAGCAGTCTTCTTCTTGTTGAATTGCTTCTTTGGCTTGGAGGACAAGATTTCGTCCAATGATTGATCTAAAGCAGACATGTTAAGGATAGTTATATTGGTTGTTTTAGTTTTATTCAAAAGTTGAATGCTTAGTAGTGAAGAATCCGTGGAAGAAATAAACGGGGGGCGAGCTCAATTTATGGATTTTTGGAATTTTTGGAAAACAAGTTCGAGGAAAAAATCAGCTGTGTAAATCTGGTCACTGAGATTGGCCTCTGATTTCGCGGAAACGCAGTAACCATAAGACCTTAACACAGTACTTGTTTGATGAATTAGTCTTGATTGTCCTGTTTACTTTCTTGTTGGTGCTGGCTAGTTGCAAAGGGTTGTTCAAGACTGTCTCATATTTGTTGTGGTAAGACCTGCAGCTATTCAAAAGTTAGTTCAGGATGTTCACGACCACACCTACAAGAATAAGGCATCAGACACCAAGTATCATGAGTAACAACAGCTCATCATCTCCGGGGAAATTAAACCTTCAAAACATACAAGATGCAAAACTAGTGAAATATGTCATCTCTGCAGAGTTTGATAACAGAATTGGAGCTGTGATACGGCACCAAATACCGAAAAGAATCCCAGGTTTTAAAGAAAATCTATCTCATCTCAGTGAATTAATGATACCCAATCATAGTGAGCATTATACTAAAGAAGATTATTCTGCGTTCATCTTGTACAAAAATCATTTCACGGGGAAATATCAACTCACACCTGATGACTCAGACGAGGAACTCTATTCAATGGAAGATAATGTTGATTTCCAACATATGAGTCTTAATGAAATCAGCACCATTTTTGAAAATAAGAATCATGATGATGATATTTTATTTTTCTATACAGTCACCAAAAAAATCCAAGATCCAAACAATGAAAGAGGTGGGAGAGTACGATCGGTATCTGTGGGTACTCCTTTGAGGAATTTCATCATTTTCAAACATCATATAACAATCACTATTCAAAACTATATATTGGATGGACACTTATCCCATTTAGTTTCATTATTCAACACTTTGAACAGCATAGACTGTACCTTGTACAACAAATTTGTTGATCAGAATGAAGAACTTCAAAGGATCTTATCATTGAACATTGCTGACTTGAATAATCGATTGATTTTACACAAACTAAGAGATATAATAACTTCACAAGATTATATTGATGATGTTGAAGGAATTCGTTTTAAATCGGGCATATTACAACAATACCCTACAACACCTTTGGAACATGATGTATCAAATCAGATCCTATCCAAAATTCCTTTAAATTTATCTTTATCATCAACCACCAAGACATTTCAAACCGATCTGAACTTAATCTCTCAGATCTTGGATTTTTTCAACAAATTATCACAATCATTAAACATAACGTCTTACAAAAATTTCAACATCATGATCTATTCACCAGACAATACAGATCAACTATGCCAGTTCATTTTATCCCTTTCCAATTTCCTCAATGGGATAGACTCTTCATATTTCCATAACTATAGGATTCTTTACTTCCCACTGATTGACTTATACAACCTGGACACGCTTATCGAATACGATTCCAAAGTTCACAACATGAAAATCGTCGGGACGAACAACATAATAATGAAAGATGATGACAAGTTTTATGATTTTTGGTATGATTTACCCACGGGTGTCATAACACCCAATGAGACCAAATTGGAGTTTTTCACAAGAAGTTTATCGAAAACTCAAGATTTTCTTGACCTGAACAATTGTCTGATCAAGGGTCAACATGACTATCACACGTCATTGATGACGATGCAAAGGTTTAATATTTATGAAATTTGCAAAATTTTAAAAAGGGACGATGCAAATCCAAACAATGCCGAATTAAACCTTCGTGACTATTACTTGAAAAGGAACAAGAACCTTGTTTTATTCGATTGGTTATTTGAATTTAAAATCATAAAATTGATTGATACTCTTGATCAATTCTTCCAAATTGTCACAATGGAAAATGTACCATATTACCCCATTCTGACGAAATACTACACACAGATAATTGAGTTCTTACAGGGGAACATCAAGGGCCATTTGGAGAAGTTTATTCAACTGATCGAATTGTTTCCTTTTGGTGTCAAAAGTGGCGGCATGGAGAAGTTGATTTATGGTGATGCTCAAGACGGTGATGACAATAATGGGTTTAATTATTTATTTAAACCCGTTTTGTTCAAAAAGGATGATCAATTTCGTAAACTTGTGCTCGAGTTGTATCAGTTGTTGAAAAATTCAGAGTTATCTCTGGTACTGGGGAAAAGAGTGAATGTTTTCCTGATCATTGCATTGGAAGAATTGGGTACGGGTGATGCTTGCAAGAAATGAGAAATACGCATGGACAATTATAGATTACTTATAAATGAGTTATGATGGCATAATTAGACGTTTATTATTTATTAAAGATGAACCCATATTTACTTTAGAGCTAGTAGTACACTTGTGTATAGGGATGCAGTACTTATACATGATGGTAATGATCTCCTATTACATTATTAATGCATAGAAGAACCAACAACTGGTGAACCAGCAGAAATTGATGGCGAGAGATGTTTATATCCATTCATATGATGAAATCTCCAAGGACAATCCATTAGATCAAGAATAACTTCATGGAATCTTAATTTATCGGAGTTTTGATTAGCAGAGGCAAACGCTTTTATTAATTCCTGTTCATTTGAAACAATCTTGACATTGGTTTTATCATGTTTATCGCCAAATTCGAAAAATTCGAAAACTTTTGACCAATTCCATGGTTTGATATCATTATAATCTCTCGTTTCACCTTCAATAACCCTTTCAACAGTATACCCACTATTGTTCAATAAAAAGATGATTGGCTTGATATCATTATGAACAAATGACGAAATCTCTTGAATGGTCATTTGTGCAGACCCATCACCTTCAATCAAGATCAATCTTGAAGTGGAATCCAACCCCATATCTTTCATGGCAATACCAACACCAGTTGAAGCTGGTAAAGCCATTCCAATTGATAAGTAAAAGCCTTGACCAATAAACTTTACATTTTTTTTAAATTTCAAATCTGGGACACCAAACATAAATGATCCAGTTTCACAAACAATGACATCGTTTGGTTGAATAAACTGCTCAAATTTCTCCAACATGACAGACTGCGAGATTGAAGCTTTTGATTCAATATGTGGGAATCTGTTTTTAACTTCATATGGTAAAGCTTGGATAGAAGTTTTTGGTACTTTATTGACATCCAATTGGTCAATAAGACAGTTCATAACATTGATAAAGTTGACATCATGATAAGTTTTAGATCCGATTTTAATATAATCAGGGTGTAACATAATCAACTGTTCCTCTTTCATATTAACCGTATACAACCCAGTGTTGATTTCATTGATATGGGGCCCAAAATATAAAATTAAATCAGAAGATTCCAAGTTTTCAGCAATACCAATGTTTGACAGATCTCCCATATAATCACCAACAAAGTTTTCATCTGTTTCATCCAAAATTGATTTTCCCATAAAAGTAGTATAATTGTTCAATTTTGTTATTTTAACAAATTCTCTCAACAACTGGGTACCATTATGGTATCTATCACACAAGATATCACCCAATATTGAAGGTGTTTTAGATTTGTATAAGCATTCCAAAATCTCTTGGGCAATTTGCTGACTTATTAAAGCGTTTGGATCCTGGACAATGTGGAACTTTGTAGCTGGGGATTGGACCAATTTGGAAGCACTAACCAAAGCATCAGCCATGTCCAATGGTAAAAAAATATATCCTGGCCTACTTGTCTTGAAAATAGAGTGGATAACATCATCCAAATCATCAACAAGAGTTTGAGGGTTGTTCAAAACTTTACTAGCACAACTTATATCTTCAACCATCTTGGTGTAAACGAAGAAATTTGATTTTTTCAATGAATCAATGTTTGGAACCAAATGATGTAAATGCTTGTGAGATTGGTTTTCCATCACATTGGATTTCGGTATACCAACGATATGTAATATTTTTGAGTATTCAGCAAAAGCACCAGCAATAGCATTGATACTACTCAATTCCCCAACACCATAAGTTGTCACGAGAACACCTAATGAGTTTGTAAATCTTGAGTACCCATCAGCGGCATAACCAGAGTTCAACTCATTGCAACCGCCAATCCAATTCAACTTGGTCTTGTACAAATGCTCTAAAAGCCCCAAGTTGAAGTCACCAGGAACACCAAATACAGAACCAACATTCTTCACCTGTTCTAGTCTCTTGAACAAGTATTCACCAAACGGAATTTGGGCAGAGGCATTGCTAATATCAGCAGAGCTGGAGTGCTCGTTAACATCCAGTGAGATAGGAACCATTTTGTATTGTATAGAGCTTCTGAGAATAATATAATAGTGCCAGAGGTTATCTAGCCATGTATTTATACAACTCTTAGCATCAACACCTTCCAATGCCGAGTCCCTTAACAGCGGCTCAAGGAGAAGCATGAGAATAATCACCCATTCTGATCATCACTTCTTTTAAATAATCACAAAACCAAGAAAATCAACAATAAACTCCAGTTTTTCGATTTGTGTCAAAATTAAGCTGAACGATTCGGCTATTGAAGGCTAAGCGAGAGATATCCGATGGTTGCCGTTTACCGAAACTGTTGATAATGGCGGTGAAATTTGCCTTATATCAAGACACATTTTTATAATACAAAGGGTAAATAGTTTAGCTTCATTATTGGGGTGTGGTTTAAGGTTGATATGGATCAGATTTACTCGTCATTCATTGCCAAGTTGAGCCCCGAAACATTGAAACAATGGCTTTTGGAAGAACGAGGAGATTTTGCTATTGTTGATGTCAGGGACCTGGATTACAAGTATGGACGGATCCCAACATCTATAAACGTACCGGCTAATACTTTCAAAGATTCTATTCCAGGGCTATTGGAGAAATACCCTTATGATTCAAATACAAAATTCGTATTCCATTGTATGAGGTCAGAGAAAAGAGGTCCTTCATGTGCAAGGAAATTCATTAGATATCTGTTACTGAATACTGAATGCAAAGATGATTTCAGTAAACTCCCGGAAGTTTTCCTTTTGGAAGGCGGACTGAAAAAGTGGAACCAGAAATTTGGTGGTGAAGTGGGATTATTGGAGTCATTGGGTCAAAATTGATGTTAATGGTATGGTCAAAATTGTGGTTGCTCAAAGGATTGACACTGCTGTCAAATGATATATTTCATACTACAATTCAATGCAGATTAAATCAACCTACACTTTCTGAACTACTAAACTCTTTCACTTTGGTATAACTCAGCCTTATTATTAATACTATTAATGATTGTATCCATTCCAATATCGTCCATTTCATAATTCATTACATCAAAACTTGTTCTCTTACTCACTATGCACCACAAATTTGAATTGATTATTTTTATCCAAACAAGCACTTCCAAGATCTTGCACATTTTGCACACCATCATTCATCAGTAAATCATTTTGAATTTTCATAATCAAGTCATTTGGTTGGAGTTTTTGCAACTGATGAACTTCCCCATTTGGGAAATGCTGCTCCACTCCTATTACAAGGTTCCCACTAATGTTGAATTTGTTTTGTAATGTCGTTATGACTTGTTGTGCTGTTGTGGATTCATTTCTTTTCAAGATTGTACTGAATGATCCGTCTGGTGTTGATAATTTCAAGTGGTATAATAATGTGGGATCTCTCACTTGTTGCAGTACTTCTTCAATTTTTTCAAATTCGAAATATTCTTCATCATCTTCTTTATCGATATGTACGACAAATTTGATTAAACTATCCTTCCCCAATGATGCACTTGTCAAAGAGTCAAAATTGGTGGCTTCAAATGATATTTCATTTTGGATCTTTATGATCAGATCGTCTTGTTCCAGCTGTTTCAACACATGAACTTGCCCATTCTGTTGATATTCTTCCAGATTAATTGAAATATCATCTCCTAGATTGAATTTTTTGTGTAAAGTCGATATTATGTCTTGTGTTGTTGTTGTTTCATTTCGTCTTAGTATTGTACTGAACGAATCGTCTGGTGTTGATAATCTCAAATGATATAGCTGATTTGGATCTCTTGATTGTACTTCATCTTGTACTTCGTCTTCATCTTCACATTTCACACTTTCTGCTAGTTCAAATGAATCTTGACTCTGATTATAATGATGTTGGTACGCCCTCTTGATGATAGAGGATTGTCTATCCACGGGACCAGCATTCAAATCTGTATTAGATTGATTTGCAAACTGATTTGAGAAATCAACCGATATCATGATGGCTTTTGCGTTTGAAAAAGGCTCATCGTACACTATACTTGGTCCAGTTTTCCTCAATATGGTATTACTATGGTTTAACTTATCATAGGTTATTGGATCAAACTCAAAATGATGATCGTCTGATCTTTGACAAGCAAAGATTGTGGAATCATCTCCATCTTCTTCTGAATAACTGAAAATTGATGATGTTCTAGTCAATGTACTCATACTATTGATGGAGTTCTCTCTATAAAAAGTCATGATCTATGGCCTTGGTTTAGACGTTGTGAGCGCAGGGGTATATAATAAAATTGAGGATCGAGATCGATGTTCAATCAGATAATTGTGGGCACTTGTTTGAATTTATGTCTCTTCGTATGATACCGGCAAGATGTCAAAGTAGATACAGCTGGGCTAATGTTGGATCGGTGTGATTTGTAAGAGCAATTGCCAATTAACACTAGAAACGGCAGCCAATTGAACTTTATCAATGGGGTTGAAGTTTCCGACTCTATTGATGTATTTAGTACCCACGTCCAAGGGGTCTTCTTGTCTCAACTGGGAAGATTCGAATGGCTTGGTCAGACAGTGGGACAACTTTACAAGATTTGAGACCATTAGATCTTGCTCTCTATATATATACAATGGCTTTTGTTATTTCACCACTATCTTATCCAAAAACGACCCCTTGTGGATCAGTGGATCCCTTTGATTCACTACTTCATATGGGAAATTGTGGAAAATCCTTTGGTAAGCTATTGATCCAGGCTTTTGGCAAATTGAACATCGTGCATAACGCGTCAGCTTCATGGGAATCTCAAACATCTCTTTCTGGTTAAAACGCGTACTTTAACACGGTTCACCAGTATAAGATCTGCGAATTTCCGATGCAAAGATACCACGAAACATGTAAAGATAAGCTGAGAAATATGCTTTGAAGACGTAGTGGCAAGTGGGAATTTGAATAGTGATGCGTTGATGGGCATCTAGACCTTGGCGAGTGTGAAAGCTTAGAGGCTATCGATGTTGTTGGGTGATATCGCTGAACCCTCTACAACATTTAGATTCAAGTAATGGGCATCGAACTAAAATCAAGGCACAAGCTCTAAAACCAACGGTCACCAAAAATCATAAAACTATAAATTAAAGCCTGTCTCTGAGAACAAACCCATCATCATCAGCTAAACCCAGGTCGAGCCTCACTTCACCTCACTTCACATACACGTTCATCTTCGAGCGATGCCGCAAATGAAATTCGCCAATATGATCTTCACCGATCAGCTAAAAATTCAAAGAACCTCCCGAATCTGTTACCAAAAGCCCTTCGGGTGCCTCTAAAGTCCAGCTACAAACTTCAGCACCTACATATACGTGTAAGTTGAGCACACGCTTAAGGTTGTACTCTCCAGGCCCCACACCCACCTCGGCTCCTTTGTTATCAAAGTATTGTCCACTATGATCGTTGTCCCGTGCTGCTTGTGCTGCCCTTGCTGCATGTAGGAATTTGTATCAATTGGGTATTTGATTGATCTTTGTCAGCTCGTACAATGGTCTCTGATAAAACCAGAACAATCCAAAGATCTGGGAGGTAAGGTACAACTTGGGAACAAAGGATCGTACCCAGAACTTCCAAGTTCCTGATGGGCTCTTGACCTAAGTTGTCTGCGATTGGTTTATTCCAATGTAATCGAATTCGACCGATAAAGTCGATCTAATCTTTATTGGCCAATTCTCAGATACACTGGGATCATGACAAGGGGGCCCCTCTTCAGCATCTTTCCAACTTTCATGGAGCCTCTGCTTATTCGCTGGTTGGATCTGTTCGTTTATCCATTTCAAGCATTTTCAGAAAATATATCCACGGTTCCGTTACATGTAATGCAAAACTCGGCGCACTACACCGTCAGCGCAAGAGTTTTGTTGGGAATTCGTTGATGTGTCAACCGGTGTGAGCATCGTGAGGCACTGAGAAGCCTAGTACACGCGTATTCTGGTTCGTGTTTTTCCATATACAATCAATACTCGGTAAGCATTCATTAGTCTTGAAGCATATAAATAATTTAATGGCTTAGTTATTTTACTGAGTATATGTCATATCTACGAGTACTATATCCCATACGATTCTCTATATCATCTTTTCAACCTATACAGTTTTGCTCTATTTCTATATTATTCAAATAGCAATTCTAGTTTTTCATACTGTCTCTTCCGTTGCTTGTCAATATTTCTCTATAACTCTTCTGCGCAAAGATCCGACCTTATCTTAAATGGTCTATTTCTCCAATCAATTTGCGTTCCACACATAGCAATGATCCAAATAGGTAATGCCAATACTTCCCTCAAAATCCAAATAGGTAACCATTTGCTCAATTGATATTTTTCACTTATGTTTTGATTCAAAAAATATGGTCTTGTTGTTGGATTATTGGACCCATCATCCAAATTCAAAAGATCTTTATTTGCATATTCTAACAAAATTTTAAACTGGGTATAATCCGTGAAACACCATACCAATTCATGTATCAACATGATCCAAATTTTATAATGGCCTTGGAAAAACAAGTTGGAGATCCCATATGTACCAAAAATCCCAATCAATATACTTTCCGTTGTTGGTTCCACTAATGTTGCAGCTAAAACCATATATTTCCTTACTCTCAACCATCTAACTCTTCTATTGACATAATCCATGATCTTGTTTTTAGAGTTCTCATTTTGATCTGTCCCAGTTCCAATTGGTTGAATGACAACATCACCAGTCATACCAGTTCTACCACCATTTTCCCACAATGCAATACCTATCATATTATCCTCCCCAATGTATCTAGCGAAAAATCTAATACCTTCACCAGGTTTACCAATGAATGTGGAAGCTGCTTTAGCAATGTATTCTCTATTGTTGATCAAGGGCACTTGACCTTTAGAAATCTTAACCACAGACGAATCTAAATCGGATTTTCTATAAATGTTTGATTTCCCATTGACACATGGTGCAATGGAAGCCTTGTTGAAGAAAACATAAAATTTAGCATGCGATGTGAATAAAAACATTTCATCCAATCTAGCTCCAAGATTAAAAGTTGAATTCTCATTACTAATTGAAACTGCTAATGGAACATGATGCATCAATTTGATTTGTTTCCCACTATGATTTTGGAAATCATACGTCTTGTAACCATTATCGACCGACTGTTGTAAATTGATGATCGATCTTAAAAGCGTACCTTTATTAACACAAACGTTTGAATCAAGGACCCAAATAATGTCGAATTTTGCCTTTTTATAACCTTTTGCAAGATTGTTGATTTTTGGGTTGGGACCAAAATAGTTTTCATCTCCAATGACGTCTCCATCGATTAATAGTTGAACATCAAGGTGGTTATATTTTTGAATTAGTTTGGTTATTATTGGGATCGCAGGATCTTCTCTGTTTTCCACACAGAATAAAATTTGTAACTTGTCTGATGGATATTTTTGTAACAATGAGCTTTCTAAACACATTTCCAGCTCCGGGTCAATCCCCTTGATAGGCCTTATGATAGTTACACCTTCTAATAAACTTTCATCGTCTATTATCACCTCTTGATTACCAGGATCATTCAAGATCTTGACTTCTTTTGGTCTATATTTTGCACCGTTGAACTGCCAATAGATCTCTGTGAATCCATAATAAGTGATCCCAATCATAACAACCCACCATATGAACCCAATCACAGAAAGAGCATACTGGACATTGCTCAATTCAAACGCGTCTGAATATTGATTTGAGGTCTCTGTCACATCGGAGCTCGAAACCGAACCATCTGGATATATACTAGCGCTGTATCCGAAGTTTGTGCAAAGCGACACTATTATTGATTTTGCAGTGGATATCATGATGTTCTTCAAAGATCCAGAGAGCGTCTAGACATCGGCTTTGTGATCTTGAATAACAGAACGTCTCAAGAATCAGCAAGTTCAACGCTGGATCTCAAAGAAACGGAATATTCGTGTTGTTGTTGATTAAATTTTTTTTCCCTTTGGTTTTGCCTCGAGGTACATCGCGGATTTCATTTCAACGGCCGCTGTTTACAAACCGCATGATTTGTTCTTGGAAAGGCTTCTGTTCTCTTCATTGTGTTTATAAGTACCAGTCGTCTCGTGCAAAAGACTTCTTAAACCAACAAATCCCTGTTCATATTCTCCATTCCGTCTGACCAGTACTGAAAATTCAGATCTCCTGGATCAACAAATCATATCCATAATTCGCGGAAATTCTCCAGCAAAAATCGGCACTATAATAAGCTCTTTATCCAACACATTAGCTCCATAAACATTAGCTCAACCGGTTAACCATTCATATTTAATACAATGGCTGCCAAGATACGGAAACTATCCGGTCTACAGAAGGAAGTGCTCAAGCTATACAGAATGTGCATCAGAGCAGCATATACGAAGCCAACAGTATGATCTTTTTAAATCTATAACTTTGTGAATCATCTCGACTAATCTGTCAACATTATAGGAGAACAGACCTCATTTCATCAGTTATACAAAGTGAGTATGATCATTCCAAGGCTTCCATGGGTAGGACTAACATCGGCTAGGGAGGAATTCAGGAAATTCACCAGATTGCCAAAGAAGGAGTTTTCCACAATAGAACATTTGTTAAGAACTGGTTATAAGAAATATGAAATGTTATCAGCTCCAGAGATCAAGAATATCAAATGATTGGAAAGTTGCCAACATGACAGGTGAGTGGGGCTGTATATATGGAGAAGGGGATTATTGTATATTCAAAATTAATGGCGTTTGTCTCATAATACACTGGAGGTAGAGTAGAACTACATTTGATTGTATTTCATTATCATCATCATGCATTTGGTATTAAATATATATATGGAAAAGAAAAAAAATTATCATAAGAGTATCATCATGTTACTCTTTTCTATCAGAACACTCTTAAAATCCTTGATTTGTATAAAATGGAACAGGTTGTTCAGGCATCAATATTTTGCAAAATATCATCCTGATAAGTCAACAGAAACTCCGTGACATTGTTTCTTGGCTGCATATCTGCCAATTCTCTTTCACCACTCGAAACTCTTGTAAAAGTTGGTGCGAAAACAACAGCTAAATTATGATAAGTCATCTTATTCAATTTAGAATACTGTTCAATCTTTTTGATATGTTTTAATAATATACTTAGAGTTTTCAAATTTGCCCTTGGTAATTGTTGTAATAGATCCATCAGTCCCTCAATTTTATCTTCTTTTTTATCTAATTTGGAAATACTGATGAATGAATCATAAACTTGCATATTAATGATTGGTTCTGGCAAATGATAATACAAATACTTCTTCAAAGAACTTGTCAGGGCATTGATGTCACCTTCCAGTGAATTTTCCAGTTCTTGTGAAGTTTCAGCGGTTAACAAATTATTGAAAGCTTTCAAAATATTATTCATTTGTAAAGTACCACCATTCTTACGATATATACCTTCAGAATCCAGCCCTCTGCTTTCAACTTCATAGATCAGCCTTGTAATAATGATTGGAACTGACCTTTTTTCAAATTGGGTTCTCATCTCTAATGTGGAATTGAACAAATCACTCATGATCAAATTTGGTTGAGAATTGATACTCTTAGTGGAAGTTGATGAAGAAGTACCTAAATCGATATAGTTTGATGATTTGGATCCATTGATCAACTTTTTATTATCATTACCACCTAATTCATCAGCCTCTTCATTTCTTAATAATGGTGCTGAGATTTGTAGGTTCCCTTTTGTATTGTTGTCGTTGATATTGGAATTATAGTTGGTGGTCTGTGTAATATGGTTATTAGTATTGTTGTTAATATTATTATTGCCAGTGGTATTGTTGTTGGCGTTGTTGATGTTCTTTTCGTTCAACAAATGACTCAAGGAATATGAAGATTGAGATGAGGACATGGCATCATTCTTATTGAAAATTCCTATACCTTTTGTCACATTATTTCTTCTCCAAAATCTTCCTTTGGTTTTCTGTTTACCATCATCATTGAATTGATGTTGTGAATGTGGTTGCTGGGGTTGCGATTGTGGTTGTGATTGCTGGTGTTGTTCATGGGCCACTGGAGGCGACAGAACTGTCACAACTGGATTTTCGCCACTAGATTTATCAATTGAATTTTGGTGACGATGTGTACCTTTGTTCATAGGTGGGATTTGTTGACGGATTTGTTGCTGTTGTTGAGCTTGTTGTTGCTCATCCAACTCAATCTTCAATTTCTGTAATTTACTATTCAATTGTAAAACTTCCAAATCCAACTCATCTCTTTGTGAAGTCAAATCACCAACTTCAATTCTTAAAGATGCTTTTGCCTGCTTCAAATCAAAAATCTCAATACGTAATGATCTTTGTTCCAATTCAAACTGTGATAAATCATGAGGATCATGACGATACGTGTTTGCATCTGAGGCGCTTCTAACGTGAGCAGAAGAGTTGTTTGAGTGCGTGATACTACCATTAACATGGACCCCATGATGACGATTTTCTGGGATAGGAGGAGTGGTAAATAGAGCAGCACCTTGATATGGAGACGTGTCTGATTTACCTCTCATATGAGCTCCCACTTTGGGAGTTTGTAAAGTCGACGAGCTTTCAAATCTAGGAGTTGAATCCATTAACGGTGAGTAGTATTTCCCCTTTTGAGAAGAAGATGGGCCTGGAGTTGGTTCCACTGATGATCCACTTGCTGATTTTTTATGTTTCCTAAAATTCAAAAATGTTTTAGGTGACCTTATTGATTTAGATCTACTGACATTTTCATTTGTTATGTTTGTCAATGCTGATTTCTTAGAGTTCATTGGAGATGGTGAAGTTGGGGATAACAAAGTGCTTGCATTGGCAGATGAGTTCGATTGACCAAACTTCCATGATCCTGGGGTATTTGGGGCTTGGATTGATTGTTGTTGGGTCTCTTGTTCTAGGAATGGAGGATACTCATCACGAATATTTTCCTGGAATGGCTGATGTTCATATTGTTGTCTGGATTGATTAACGTTATTGTCGTCATTGTCTTCATAGTTTAAAGAAGGAACACCTTTAATATTCAGCCCAGATGGAATACGATCAGATTGTCTAGCACTTTGGAAACCTTGAGAGATCTGACCATATTTCGAGATATGATCATCATCACTGCTATCATTCATATCAATAAAATCATCATCAGCGGGTAGTTCAGGGATTGGTATCTTTGGTGGAGGGGATTCATTAATATAGCTTGAAAGGATATTGTTTGAAGAACTTGAACTGATACTATCCAGTACAACTGCCTGTCTATTCTTACCATTGGGGGAAATTA
>JAJMFN010000012.1:5215-47776 GCA_030574735.1 Hansenula sydowiorum
GGATGATGAGCTCTATTACAACACTGTCTAAAGGCGAGAAGAATAGTAACCATTATATAAATACATGGTGGATTCCTGAACGTAAACCATTACGATGGGTTTAGGAAGACAAGTCGAACTAAATATAAAAGTAGAGTACACTATCGCTTAGTCATACAGCATACTTAGTATTTGGCGCGCAAACAGGTTAAAAGCCGAAGCATCTCTATAACAACAGTTAACTATCAACAAGAATTCAATTGACATGTCATCTCACCCACGGACTACCAACAATAGTCGTCGAACAGGAACTTCCGCATCCCAAAATCCTCCTCCTCCTCCTTCTCCTCCTCCTCCTCCTCATCAATTAAACCAAGAACATCCAATGGATACATCTGCATCAAATCAAAATGCAGGGACCCAGACAGGACCAGAACCCGCTCAACAATTACCACCAAGCGGATCACCACAATTTGCCCAGCCTCCATATCAACCACCACCGGCATGGCTGGGCATGAATGATCCACAATATATGCAAGCCCCTCCAATTCCTCCAATTCAACAATACCCGTCAGAAACAGACAGGGCACAAATAACCAGCAGACTTCAAACAATCGATCAATTGGAATTGGGCGTTAAAACTCGAACTGAGGAACAATTGAAGGCCCTTTTGGAAAACACTGATATTAAACAACTTTTCATGATAACCGAGAAGAACTTACCATCACTGGAAATACACCACCACATCAACAGCTATAAGTCCATACGTAAGAGCTGGCATGCATTCATGTTGATAAAGTCGTCAGATCATCCGATATATTACAGGATGGCGCGCAATACTATAACATTTGAGTCGTCAGATCATCCGACACATTACAGGATGGCGCGCAGTGTACACAGAGTCGTCAGATCATCCGATATATTACAGGCTGGCGCGCAACACCATACGTAACACTCCTGATCAGTTTGTTATCATCCCATTTAGATAAGCTACTCCTTCTCAGACGTGAGAATTAGACCAGTGAATCTAACGAAGGGGTTTTTCATCACTTAATTGTGGTTTTCCTCTTTACCATATAGAGTTTTACCCAGCTTTCTCTATAACCAACTGAAGATTTATCCTTAACCAGGACATCAACAGTACTTGACAGTGTTTTTTTTCTTTTCACTGTTTTCTTCTACCATTATCTTTTTCTTCTTATAACAAGCATCACTTCGTTGAATCTTGTTAAGGGGGGGCGTGTTAGAGCCACGCATACTCTGAGAGTTTTATACCGAACAGAGGATGATGAGCTCTATTACAACACTGTCTAAAGGCGAGAAGAATAGTAACCATTATATAAACTCTGAGAGTTTTATACCGAACAGAGGATGATGAGCTCTATTACAACACTGTCTAAAGGCGAGAAGAATAGTAACCATTATATAAATACATGGTGGATTCCTGAACGTAAACCATTACGATGGGTTTAGGAAGACAAGTCGAACTAAATATAAAAGTAGAGTACACTATCGCTTAGTCATACAGCATACTTAGTGTTTGGCGCGCAAACAAATTAAGGCTGTCCGAGCACCCAGAAAGCTGAAAATTTATCACAACTTGCACTGTTTGCCATATACAACAACACCAAAGAGACGGAACTGATAGAACTAGCCAGCTACATTGCCCACTACAAGACCATGGCAAGAGACCTGGAGCACGGTTATAATGGGCCTGAGGTTCCGAGCAGGAGGGACTCGTTCGACGATGAGTTGGAAAACATTGAAATGAGTGAGCTACCTTCTTCTTCAGGGAAGAGTAAGAATCATAAGAATAACTCGACTTATAGTACGGGCCATATAAGGCTAGGGGCCGGTCCAAGAGTCCTGAGTGACAACAAGATCATATATTTCCTGCAAAAAGTGTGGTATGGGCCTGATCATCCTTCAGACGACCCACCAAGCTTCAACAGTGCTTTCGAAAAATATCCAACCCATTTCAGACACAAGTATTCATCAAGAGTGAGGTTATTGATCCTAGTGATATACTGTACACTGTGGTTCGTCCTAGACTATTCAATTTTACACCCTCGTTTAACACAACCACCACATTTCAGTGGGAAGAATGAGCAACCAATTGTTTCATTGTCATGTACAGGACAACAATATTTTTGGAAAGGTAAAAATGCCAATTGTGGATTGAATGGTGAGTTATGTACCCCTTTCCAAGACAGAGATGTCATTGTGAAATGTCCAGCTCTTTGTGATCGTGGTGGTTGGACATATTCATCCACTCCAGTCGGTGACCAAATGGTGAAGTATACTGGTTATACCATCGGTGGGGGAGCTAAAAAGGCAACAAAAGATGATGAAGATACTCTTTCCTATCCTTATAGAGCCGATTCCTTCCCATGTGGATCTGCCGTTCATGCTGGGGTCTTATCGCCCTTTTTCGGTGGTTGTGTTAAAGTTTCATTTGTTGGTTCTCAACTAACATTCAATTCATCAATGGGCCATTATGGTACAGATTTTTCCGTTCCATTTCCTTCATTTTTCCCATCTTCTTTTGTTTTCAAGATGTTGCCAGAGGGGCTTTCTGGTTGTTATGATCCAAGAATTGTCATTTTGTCCCTCAATATCCTTTTGGGTGCACCGGTTGTTTATTTGGCTGATGGATTAGCAAGCTTCTGGATTGTAAACTTGGTTGGTTATTGGACTTTATTATTAGCATTGGATCCACCACTTATTGTTGACCCAGAGGATCCACCTACTGTTTCTGCGTTGTTCTCCATGGGATTCCAAAGAATGCTACCAATGTGTTTTGTCCTTTATACGTTATGGAAATCTGCTACGAAAAGAACTTTTGAAAAATATTCATCACCTTTAGCCAAATTATTTCTTTGGTATCCTTTATTCTGGCTAGGGGTTTCAAATAATATTACGTTTGATAGACTACCAGTTGACAGATTGACACCTCAAGATTTAAAAGAACAACCGGGAGGTCTTATTGCTGTTCTTTCAATTGTATCCACTGTCCTATGCTGTGCAGTGATTCAAGCATTTAAGCTATGGAAATCCGGGAGATTTCAAAAATATTTTAAAATCTATATAACATTTATACTTGGTGTTATCATTTTTGCCTCATTACCGGGTCTATCTTTAAGAATTCATCACTATATACTGGCATTATTATTAATTCCAGGTTGTGCTACAAGAGGGCTAACTGCATATTTATTCCAAGGTATTCTCCTTGGCTTGTTTTTATCCGGTGTTGCTAGATGGGACTTTGCTTCGATATTGGAAACTCAAAGATCATTATTGAGAGACGAAGCTGGTGATAATACATCACCTCCAGTTTTCAACAACTTTACTGAAAATGGAATGGTGTCGTGGGTTGATGAGAATCCAATTAGTTCAGTGATTGTTAAAGGTGAGGCCAAATCTCCTGATGATCAGTTATCAGGGTATTCCGTGCTGATAAACGATATCGAAAGATATGTTGGGAATGAAACATACTTCAATATCTCACATTTAATTGAAACGAACAAAGATTTCAAAAACCTGGTTGATGAATCCTTGGAAAAGAACCATGATGAGAACGGTGATATCACACTATATCTGAGGCTCGCCAAGTCCACCAGTTCTTCCAAGAGAGGCACAAGAGGTGATTACACAAGAGCAGGTATTCTGAAATGGCCAAGTTATAACTGGACAGCCCCTCCTGAAGGTCTTACGTGACGAGTAGTTGTATATATTTATACCAATACTTTCAGCATGTTAATTTGAGTTGTAGCAAGCGTTTAAGTTAAGACCTCAAATCGTTTCATTCGGTGTAAAAGCGACGACTATATAGACAATACTGAGATTTTTATTTTTCACGAAGAATAAAAAATTGAAAGAAAAACATCAACAGAAGAAACAATTATTGACCAGACATCAAGAGAACGGCAGACTGGATGTTCAAAAAGAGGAAAGAACACAGACAGAGGGAGAATGACATCTGGGAGAAGAACAGGCTGCAGCAGGCGGGTACGATCCAGCGAGGAGACGTCGACCTGGACTTTGAAGATAGCGGAGAGCCGACTATCCAACTATCAACACACCACTTAACGCCTCCGTTTCTCAGTGGGACCAACGTGTTCACCACGCAGAAGGATCCTATATCAGCAGTCAGAGATCCTCAGAGCGATTTGGCTGTCGCTGCCAAAAGAGGGAGTGCTCTGGTGCTCCAGAGAAGGCAGCAAAGAGAACGCCAAACGAAGGCCAAAGACGCTGCAAGTTTAGTCGGGTCAGCTATTGGTGAAGTATTAGGAGTTGATAAAGAGGAGCGAAACAAGCAAAGTGTCAAGAATAACAACAAGTTCAAAGTTGATAGGGAAGAAGAAGATGGTGATGATGATGAGCAACAAGATCAACAAAAACTTTCGATCGCAGAACAAAGAAAAACATTACCAGCATACGCTGCCAGAGATGATGTTTTACAGGTCATAAGAGATAATCAAGTTGTCGTTGTCATTGGTGAAACAGGTTCCGGTAAAACTACACAATTGGCGCAATTCCTGAATGAAGACGGTTATGGAAGATTAGGAATGATTGCATGTACACAACCTAGACGTGTTGCTGCAGTGAGTGTTGCAAAGCGTGTTGCGGAAGAAATGAATGTTAAGTTGGGAGAAGAGGTTGGTTATTCTATCCGTTTCGAAGATGAAACTTCTTCCAAGACAATCATCAAATACATGACCGAGGGGATTCTTTTAAGGGAAACTTTGGTTGATGCCGAGCTCGACAAATACTCATGTATCATTATGGATGAAGCACATGAAAGAACAGTTAGTACTGATGTCTTGATGGGGTTATTTAAAAAGTTGTTGTCCAAAAGAAGAAACTTGAAACTAATCATAACATCTGCCACGATGAATGCTGATAGATTTTCCAAATTTTTCGGTGGTGCTCCTCAATTTAACATCCCTGGTAGAACTTTCCCTGTTGATATCATGTTTTCCAAATTCACAGTCGAGGATTATGTGCAAAGTGCAGTGAAGCAAGCATTGACAATCCATTTACAGTCAGGTCCTGGTGATATCTTAATTTTCATGACGGGGCAAGAAGACGTTGAAGCTACATGTGATGTATTGGCTGATAGATTAAAACAATTGGACGATCCACCACCTTTGGAGATCTTACCTATATATTCTTCGTTACCTGCTGAACAGCAACAGAAAATCTTCAAGAAGACTAAACCCGGTTTCAGAAAAGTTGTTGTTGCTACTAATATTGCTGAAACTTCTTTAACTGTTGATGGTATCACATTTGTTATTGATCCTGGTTATTCCAAACTAAAAGTTTATGACGCTAGGATTGGACTTGAAAGTTTAGCAATCACACCAATCTCTGTTGCCAATGCAAATCAAAGAGCTGGTAGAGCTGGTCGTACTGGTCCTGGTAGTTGTTATAGATTGTACACCGAGAAATCAACAAGAGAAGATATGTATCCTCAAACAATTCCTGAAATTCAGCGAACTAATCTATCCAACACGTTGCTATTGCTAAAATCCTTGGGAATTGATGACTTGATCAAATTCCCATTTTTGGACCCACCGCCAAAAGAGACAATCACATCTTCTCTTTATGAGCTATGGTCGATTGGTGCATTAAACAATTTTGGGAAATTAACACCATTGGGTCATAAGATGGCCAAGTTCCCTATACAGCCTGCACTTTCCAAATTATTATTGATTGCTTCTGAAAATGGCTGTTCTGAAGAAATGGTCATAATTGTATCGATGCTTTCAGTTCCAAGTGTTTTCTATAGACCTAAAGAAAGACAAGAAGAATCAGACATGTCTAGATCAAGATTTTTCGTCCCGGAATCTGATCATTTGACATTGCTCAATGTTTTTTCTCAGTGGAGGGCAAATAATTTCTCGGATTATTGGTGTAAGAAGCATTTCTTACATGCCAAATCATTGAGAAGAGCCAAGGACATCAAGGAACAGATTGAATACATTATGACTTCAAACAAGATATCTGTCAGTTCATCAGGTTATGAATGGGATATTGTTAGAAAATGTATTTGCTCGGGTTATTTTTACCAAGCTGCCAAAGTTCATGGATTTGGTGAATATGTCAATTTGAGAACGGGCATGAAATTACAATTACATCCAACATCAGCCTTGTATGGGATGAGTGACCTTCCACAATATGTTGTTTATCATGAATTGATGCTCACCACTAAGGAATATATCTCGACAGTGACGGCTGTTGATCCACTATGGCTTGTTGAATTCGGTAGTGTGTTTTATGCCATTAGGGAAAAGGGCCAGGGGAAAGGATCCGGTGTGAAGAAGAGAAGAATTGAAGAAGAATTGGAGAGAGATTCCAAAAGTTATCAAGAACAACAGGTTCAGGCCAAATTGAAGACTAGCAAGAAGGCATCGCCAGTGGTGAAAATTGGTGTCAATGCGAATAGAAGGAGAAGAGGATTCTAAGTACAGCATATATATAGAGAGAGAGAGTTCTGTAATGATAATGACGTTATGAATTGAAGATATAGTTGTAATTTGATTAGAGATACTTTATACGTGGTGTCTTGATGTTTGGAGTCGCGCTCACTTGTTCAGATCCTCAGATCAAAACACATAACACAACTTATGCGATTTCACTATCGAACAGCGATTTTGAACGGGGTCTCTGGCTAGATCTTCAAGAAAGCTTGAACGGATAATGACCACTATATCGCCCAATCTTCCCAGTGTTCTTCAGAACATTTCGCAGCTACTACGAACAGAGGATGATTTGGATAAGATTGAAACGTTGAAAGAACAACTCATAAAGGAGAAATCATCACTTGATGTTCAATTGAAGTCACAATCAACTATACAATTGGAATCCACAGTGAAGAATATCAATCTGTTGAGTGTATGTCAAGATGACGTTCGTGAATTGAAAGAAGATATCTCCAAGATCAACAAGATTGCTGCAGATTCATTTGGGTCAATTGAAAGATATGAATTGATTAATAAGATAACCAAGATTCATGAGATTTTTGATCAAAGTACGAAAATTGTGGATCGTATAAGCTCATTCAATAATGAACTAGAACAGATTGAGGAATTGATAGAGAGCGAACAATATGAAGAAGTTGATATTGATTCGGAAGTGCCAAATTTGTTGGAAATACACTATAGATTGAACAATTTAAGAGATTTCCAAGAAAGGTTGATTGCATTGAGTGAACATTCAAATGAAGACTCGAGATTCATTGTGAAAAAAGTCCTTTCGAAGATACATGATGTGATCAAAAAGTTTGATACATTGTTGGAAAACATAATTGTTGGTGTGGTGGAATCTGTAAAGATCAATAATAATGGGCTGGTCGTTAGATTGGCCAAAATTATTGATTTTGAAGAACGTGAGGATGACAAAATAACCATGCTGAAGGATATTATCTCACAAAAAAATGTCAAGAATACCAGTAACAAAATTTCCCAAAAGACTAAAAATAATGACAATGGTGTTTTCGAACAAATTATCAATGGTACAATTCAAGGACGTATTAATGAAAGAAATTACAAGCAATTTTTCCTCAAGAAGATTCAAGAGAGTGTCTGTGATATTTTCCAGAATTGTTGGGAAACGTATCAACAGAAGGAGAATATGTTTGAAGTTTTAGATAATTTGGATTGGGTTTTCCATGATCTAATGAGTATTAAATTAGATCTTGCTAAACTAACACCTCAGAAATGGGACATTTTTAAGGTGTATTACGACATCTATTACAAAGAGTTAAATGTGTTGATAAACAAGTTGATTGAATCAGAACCTGAGACACTGATAATTTTGGAGATCTTGGATTTTGATAACAAATTTAAAGATATAATGATTCAAGAATTTGGTTTCACAAAGCAAGAGAATAAAACAATCATTGGAGAAAATGAGAAAGAAAAATTGTTATCAGATTATCTGAATTTGATTGTTTTAAAGATGAACGAATGGATGACTAATTTACAGAAAACTGAACAGGATGTTTTCAAATCACGTATACAAGCACCAGATGTTGATTCTGAGAATCTTTATGCTCTCGAGGGGACCAAAATAGTTTTCCAGATGTTCACACAACAGTGTGATGTTGCTTCGGGTTCTGGACAGGGGAAAATTCTTGCAGGTGTTGTGGAGGAATTTGGTAAATTACTGATAACAAGACAAGCATTATGGAGTAAATTGATCAAAAGTGAAGTGCAAAAATTATTGACTGTTAACAACAACAATAGCAGTAATAAAAATTCGGAAAATTATGAGCAGGAAACTGTTCCACCTGGTTTAATTGAATATTTGATTGCGTTGGCTAATGATCAAATGAGAGGTGCTGATTATACAGAGGCGATTTCGAATAAATATGGTGGTATGGTTAGTAAGAAATATAGCACTATAATCCATGATGCATTGGAAAAAGTTATCGATGGGTTTGCAAACTTGGCCAAACAATGTTGTGATGCTCTTATTGTTATTATATTTGATGATTTGAAAGTTGCACTAGATGAAGTTTTCTCCAAGAGTTGGTATAATTCGAATTATTCTCAACAGATATCTGACACATTGTATGAATATTTGGGAGATTTGAAACAGACTACAAACTCTTACTTGTTTGAGATCTTGAGTGAGGAAATAGTGGAGGAGACTATCCTAAGGTATTTGAATAATTTGAATAGGGATGGGCTGAAGATCAAGAATAATAATGATAAGTTTGTCAACACTGTGAAGGTTGATTTTGAAATTTTTTATAAATTATTCATCAATTTTACAGATCAATCCATAATTGAAAATAAATTCCGTATAGTGGAGAATTTCATGGATTTAACCACTGAAGCGGAAGATGCTTCATTAACTCAACTCTGGGTCAATACAATCATCAATTACAACGATATATCAATTGATTTTTTGGCGTTGATATTAAAAGCAAGAAAAGATACAGACACCTCAAGCTATAAGAATATACTCGCTAGATGTCAACAAGAACAACAATCATATTTACAAGAACATCAATATGAATTAGTTCCTTCCTTCATGAATAGATTTATAATCACCAAGAAGTTGAAGAAATGAATACATGAAAAACTCATATATATCGTTATCATCATCGTGTAATCATTATTTAACATAAACAACATTCAATATCAAATCATACTCATGTTCTAATGAGATTTTCAATGTATAAAACCCATCAGTAGAATCCGTATATAGATAACCAGCAGTTTGTTTCACTTCATCCTTGATTCTTGAAAAGACAATGGTGGAGTTGATAATGACTTTATGATCCAAACTCAACGGTCTCAACTCAGCAAGTATTTTGTTTGTCAATTGAGATGAAATCTCATCAATGGTTAATCCTTCCAAGCTTGAAATAGTCTTGTTAACTATGCTTCTTAGTTGATCTTCTGTAAATGGCTGAAATACAATTAGCATATGGATCCTTGTGATGGCATGGAAGCACATTCAGGTTACTCACTGCACTCATATTAGCTTATCTGCTATAGTCACTGGACTGATCCTGGGAAGTTGGTTGTTGAAATACTTGAAATTGCTAAGAAACTCGAAATCTGGAGTTTATATGAGAATTCGGGAAACAAATTCGCGAACTCCATCTCGCGAATTGAATCTGTGTTACCGGAATAATGATTCGCGCATCACATGACTTCAAACCGGTATTTACCCTTTTTGGCCGGAAATACTGCTGATAGTGAAAAATGGCCCACGTGGATTGGAATTCCAATGCAGTTGGTTCAATCCACTCGCTTAAACCCATTTTGTGAAAAGCAGCGATGCAACCAAACTGAGTTGTGGATCTATATAACTTTGAATAATCATCTTTATTGAATTGTCACCATTGTCCTACCTTCAGTCAATACTATATTCTGAATATTAGACATTTTTACTGGATCCATTTAATTTGCATTCAGCCACCCCCAGATCATACAATTGCTAAAGATGTCATCTAACCCATTATTACAAACAACACCAGGTGAGTTAAAAAAGGTTTATTAACTTATTGAATGTTAATTTACTAACTAGTTGATGATTACAGGTAAAAGAATTGCCCTACCAACAAGAGTTGAACCAAAAGTTTTCTTTGCTAATGAACGTACATTTTTATCATGGTTAAATTTTACTGTGATATTGGGTGGATTAGGTGTTGGTTTATTAAACTTTGGTGATAAAGTCGGTCGTGTTAGTGCAGGCTTATTCACATTAGTTGCCATGGCCACAATGATTTATGCCTTGATAACGTATCATTGGAGAGCTGTTGCCATTAGAAAAAGAGGTTCTGGTCCTTATGATGATAGATTTGGTCCAACAATGCTGTGTTTCTTCTTGTTGGTTGCGGTTGTTGTTAACTTTATCTTGAGAATAAGGGCCTGAAAATTGATGATTCATTGATCAATAAAATTACACAAAAAGAGGTTTAATAATGAAATTGTATAACGAAAAATCTAGTCATTTTTGTTTAATATTTGACATGTGATGTAGACAAAAGAATCAGAATCCATATGGTCATAATTTAAGAGAAGGGCTTCTTCATAACAACCAAATCAATCCCCAACTGAGATCAAGTGCTATTCAAATCAGCGATGTGATTTGATAAATTTGACATGTACTTTATACCCAAGTGTCCCTTACCAATCTTATTGGCATAATTTTCAGCGATGTTTTCGCGAATTCTTTTAGTACTTTTTACACTAGAAAATTCTGGCAATAGTCGATAAAGGATAAATAAAGAGTTTCAAGTGGTGTGGATTGATGCTGGGTTGATTTCTCAGCTCATCTTATATCAACACCTAAAAGTCCTTTCCCAGTTAAGCTAGTTCACCACTTAATTTTGTATTAACCGGGATTATGTAAGAAATGACAAGAAAGCTTCGCGAATTTCCAGCTTGCTCGATGAGATCGAGATTGTTATTTAAAGAAAGAAACTGGAGAGAAGAACCAAAAAGTCCAGATCTTATATCATAGAAATATATCATATTACTCAATGAAATGGATCCAAGAGTTCGATTTCTTTATAAGAAGCTGCTATATATAGGGAAAGATTACCCGTGAGTATACTATCTCCTCAACTGCTTCATTTTACAGGATCTAACCAAAATCCAAAGTCAAGGTTATGATTTCTTTAAAGAACGACTCCATAAGGCATTCATGAAGAATAGAGACCTAGTAGGAAACGATGTGGACAAGGCACTGGAGAGAGGTGAATTTGTTTATAAAGGTGGGTATACTCGTGTTTGATACTTTTAGGGATATAGGGACTAATCATACGGCATAAGAAATGAAAGCATTGGTGTTCTTGACTAGGTATAGAGAAATGAAGAGACGGTATTATGATTGAAGTATTGAATTAAACTCATAAAGTTACAAATACATATATATTCAAACTGGGTTTTGATGTGATGAAACGGCTGGATATCGGTGTTCGTATCTCTTCATGTGGCTGAATACAATCTGCAATTAAGTGTGATGGTTTGGCAAAAATTTCTTAAGTTGAAGCATTGGGATCAATCATGAGAGAGAAAGGTTTGATGGGTGTTTAATTCGAACCGATTGGTGGAAAATGTATCTGTCCATAAACCGTTGGGAAGCTTTGGTGGGGAATTGTGTCGGTGATGTATAACTTAACTCAACCGTTCTTTTGTTATTGATATTCGTAGTTGTTGTGCTGGCGAAATGAAGGATTTAAGAACCTGGAGTTTAGCAGATTTATATAATCATTTTGAAATAATCACTCTGAATTCTTAGTGAGAAAACCTCTTTGTATTTTGTGTATACCTCGTCGCTTACTCAGTGGAGTTAGTCCACTCAACCAACAACAAGATAACCATCCAACAGGTATTCTGGAATACAAGTGATAGGAATACTCGGTATCGGTGTTAACAACCTGGTATATAACAAATCTCTCCCTTTTGCTGCTTAGAAATTCATGTCTGTAATTCATAAAAGTTTTTGCCATGAATTTGAAGTGGGGAAAGCCAAAAGAAAATTCAATTTTTTTTCTGTAGGGCTAAGGAAAGGAATTTGATGGCTTGATGTTATAGAATATAGCTCAACAAGTTGAGGCTACGAATGGCCATCAAGGAAAGTCTGTATTATCCTGAGATTGAGTTGAGGTCCATATGGGTACTGTGATATCGAGAACAAGTGTTCGTAGCTGTCTTTTGACAGTGATATCCTCCGTTCTTGATCATGATCGGAGTGAAGCTGAACAATATAGTGCTGAAGTTTAGCGTATGTGGGACAGCCCCTCTGGGTTTAAGAACATTGGCCTTCTCGGAGCCTTTTACATTTAAAAGTGCTTTGAATACCTGCTACTATACACACTAGAGCCGTTGGGTTCTTACCATTTCCCCTCTTGAGATTGGCCTGCACTGGAGTTTAGTCTTTAGACAAGTTATACACGTCTAGCTAGATTCTGAAGAGTCTCAGTACAACAACATCCTGTAGAAACAACCAACATAGTTCAACTCATTCATTCTGGACCAGTAGCTTCACTACTGTCTTCACTGCTTCACCACTTTTAATGACATCGCTCTGGAGTCAGCCGTACAACCATCATCAATTCCAGTATTGATAGCCGGACGCTTTTAGGATTCCGTAGACCCTAAGCAAATAACATTTAAACCGTTTCACCTCTGAGAACTCCAAACGGCATAACCAACCAACCAAAATCTTTTCAATAGTTGCGCAGAAATACGTCAATTTGGTAACTAAACTCAACTTGCTCCTGCTCACATATCTCGATGCCCCACTTGTGGACTTAAGAAACAATTAGTGTTTCAGCCCTGTCCAACACATAGTATACTGCACTGTCTACGGTATGGTACAAAACTTGGATCTGGGTATAAATTGGATGAGATTTCCGTTTATATATCTCAGAATGCTTGGTTGATTGTACAACAAAGCTATAACAATGTTTAGATCTATCCAATCTCAAACCACTTTGAGAACAATCTCTAAATTGGCTTTAAAAGCAACAAGATGTTATTCAACAATCCCATTATCTGTTAAAATCGACTTACCAAATGGTATAACATATGATCAACCAACAGGTCTTTTCATAGATGGTAAATTTGTCCCATCAAGACAACACAAGACTTTTGAAGTTATAAATCCATCAACTGAAGAGGAAATTTTACATATTTATGAAGCTAGAGAAGACGATGTGGAGATTGCTGTTGAAGCTGCTCAAAGAGCTTTTGATTCAAGTTGGTCCACTGCTGATCCAGAATTTAGAGGTCGTGTTTTATATAAATTGGCTGATTTGATTGAACAACATGCAGAAATCCTCGCGGGGATTGAATCTTTAGATAATGGTAAATCATTATTTTGTGCAAGATATGATGTTGCCTTAGTTTCTAAATATATTAGATCTTGTGCCGGTTGGGCTGATAAAGTTTATGGACGTGTTATTGAAACTGGTAATACTCATTTCAACTATTCCAAGAGGGAACCAATTGGTGTTTGTGGTCAAATCATTCCATGGAATTTCCCATTATTAATGTGGTCATGGAAAATTGGTCCTGCTCTAGCTACTGGTAATACTGTTGTGTTGAAACCTGCTGAAGCCACTCCTTTATCCGCCTTGTATGTTTCTAAATTGGTTCAAGAAGCTGGTATCCCAGCTGGTGTTGTCAATATTGTTCCAGGTTTCGGTAAAATTGTTGGTGAAAGTATTGCTACTCATCAAAAGATTAAAAAAGTTGCATTTACCGGATCTACAGCTACTGGTCGTCATATTATGAAAGCCGCTGCTGAATCCAATTTGAAGAAAGTTACATTAGAATTAGGTGGTAAATCTCCAAATATCGTCTTCAACGATGCCGATATTAAACAAGTTGTTCAAAGTTTAGTCACTGGTATTTTCTTTAATTCTGGTGAAATTTGTTGTGCAGGTTCAAGAATCTATGTTCAAGATGGTATTTATGATGAAGTTTTGAAAGAATTTAAAGAATTTGCTGAAGGTTTGAAAATTGGTGATCCATTTGCCGAAGGTACGTTCCAAGGTGCTCAAACTTCTCAAATGCAAATTGATAAGATCTTATCATATGTTGAAGTTGGTAAATCCGAAGGTGCAACTTTAGTCACTGGTGGTGAACGTGTTGGTGATAAAGGTTATTTCATCAGACCAACCATTTTCGCTGATGTTAAAGAAGATTCAAGAATCGTTAAAGAAGAGATCTTTGGTCCAGTTGTTACTGTTTCGAAATTCTCCACAGTGGATGAAGCTGTTAAATTAGCCAACGATACCAATTATGGTTTAGCTGCTGGTATTCATACTTCTGATATCAACAAAGCTGTTGACGTTTCCAATAGAATCAAAGCCGGTACTGTTTGGGTCAACACTTATAACGACTTCCATCAACAAGTTCCATTCGGTGGATACGGTGAATCTGGTATTGGTAGAGAAATGGGTGCTGATGCCTTGGATAACTATACCCAAGTTAAAGGTGTTAGAATTGCCATTCAAAAGAAGCAAACATAAGACATTGATTGTCTGATGTGTTGATCTATAGATGCACTCCTATATATTTAATATTCCTTTTACAATTCATGATATAAATAATGACGATTTCAAAATAATAACCATTGTAGAACACTACAAATCATACTGAATGTGCAAAATGACAGTATTTATGATAAACTGTGATGTATTGTGAATACATACACTGATTACATACAATAAAGCTCGTTATATATACGCATGGCCACAGAGATACCCAATTAAGAGTTAAGGGCTGAAGCTATTCTAGTAAATCAACACCATAAACCTCTTTGAAGTATCGCCAAACACAAGAGATGTAATTGAATTACAAACACAATTCAAAAAACTGATACGAAAGTTATCACATTCCACTATATAGATCACTGTGTAAAGCCAGAGCAAATAGTAATAAACATTACGATATATTTCTATATAGTTCAAATTTTGTGACTGCTTTTACGTGTCCCAACCATCAAATGAAAAGCGACTCTTCTCTTTACATCCACACACCTCTCACTCTCTTATTACATAATCCACCTAATTGTTTTTGGTTTGTCTGATTACATAACCGCGACTGCTCGGTTTTTTTTTCAAGCACGCAAAACCTCTGAGAAATTTGTTGAAATTCTTTAAACACATAAACTTAGTACTGGTAGATACAATTTAGTTCCAAGTATATACATCAAGAGTAACATTCAACATGGTATGTTTGAACAAAGGGATATGATGATAGAGGAACCTGCTCGTGAGAATCATGTGGAAAAGAGGAATACGTGTTGTTTCAAGAAAAGTCAAAGAGGGCGTTATACTGGGACTATTCAAATTTAGAAGAATCATTAAAAATCATGGACTAGAGCAAAGAGACAAGAGAAATTCCATACAAATCCAATAAGGTCGATGAAGACATAGACGAACGAGAGAGATCTAAACCCAAAAGTGACACAGTACTGGAATTTTAACATTATATGATATAAGGTGATTGTGAGATTAGTCTGTAAACCCAATGACTTGATCACAAAGCACTTCCTACTCGTCTATCCCATTACAATATTGCCCGTGAAACTAGATACTAACAATTCCACAGAGTGACGCTATTACCATCAGAACCAAAAAGGTTATCTCAAACCCTTTATTAGGAAGATTACAATTTGTTATTGATGTTTTACATCCAAACAGAGCTAACGTTTCAAAAGATGAATTACGTGAAAAATTAGCTTCTATTTACAAAGCTGACAAAGATTCCGTTTCAGTTTTCGGTTTCAGAACTCAATACGGTGGTTACAAATCAACTGGTTTCGGTTTAGTTTACAACTCTCCAGCTGATGCTAAAAGATTTGAACCAACTTACCGTTTAGTCAGATATGGTTTAGCTGACAAGGTTGAAAAACCATCAAGACAACAACGTAAACAACGTAAAAACAGAGATAAGAAAGTTTTCGGTACCGGTAAACGTGCTGCTAAACATGCTGCTAAACGTAATGCTGATTAAGTATAATTAATTTAACAATATAAGGAATGTCGTTTTGTTTAATATTATTATAGTTAGTTAATTTACAATCTTGTGGTGGGAATCATTAGTTGTACGTGCTGGTTATCTTATCATATATCAAGAAAGAAAAAAAAAATATCATCATAAAAAAAGAATGTTTGGAGATAAATTATCATATGGATTTGATTACTGTGTATATGATTAGTTTCCAGATATAATGTAATTTACAATAAAGTTTAACATGAAAGTTGTAGTTTGTATAGATCTGAATAAATCACTAATGTTTCAAAATGACCAACACCGCTGAAACAAACTCGCCTACAGTCACTTAAAGCACGAAAACGTCTGTCTCTAGTCCACCCTCCGATCCACTCAATGCACATATCAAAGATCAACAATAACAATTATCCATACTATGTCTTGTCTCTTTCCAAAATTTTATACTAACTATTCATTATACAGATTACATAATACACGGTTTATAACAAATTCGCGATCTAAACTATTCAAATCGACCAAAAGTTTAAAGTACACAAAGCCCAACCACAACCCATCATCAGCGCTTTTCCCCCAGTTTACAAGAATATAGAAGGTGTTCAGATATGTTTGGTTTAGGGAAGCTATTCTATGGTATGTCTGTCAAAGAACCTATGTGAAAAGGCACGAGATACTAATTTGTTCCTAGCTGTTTTATTGATAGTCAATGCAATTGCTGTATTAAGTGAAGATAGATTCTTGAAAAGAAGTGAGTTATCGAAATCCAATTTATAGAGTTGGAGATTCTGATATTAACAACAGGAATGATCTAGTTGGATTAGGACAGGATTTTCAACCTTCATTTCAACCGATTCAAGAATCATCAACAAGGTCAAGAGTCATAAATTTGATTAAATCGATCCAAACAGTTTTGAGGATTCCGTTGATTGGGATAAATATTGTTGTTATTGTTTATGAATTGATACTGGGTTGAGCCATGGGGAAAATTTTGTTGATGATGATGTCAAGGAGGAGGTGTGTATATTAAATTTAGGTTTTCATGAAGAATGTGGGTTGTGCTTAAAGCATTGTACATATGGTGAGTAGTCATATTGATCTGATATTGTAATACGTAAACAAGTCATCTACATATCCATTTCGATTAAGTTAATCATTAATTCATTAAATTATATATAAAATTATTAATTATCAGTCTCGAAGAGTTCTACCTATCTCTTTCAATCACCTATAAATTCCTTGATATTTTTCCTTTTAAAACTATTTTCATATAAATTCTCTTAATTTTTTTTTCCCCTGTCGAAAGGATTCACGTCTTGTTGAAATCCCTTTTTTTCCCTTTTGTTGTTTTGTGTTGTTTTGTATTTGCATCTTTCTCATTATACTTTTTGATTATTATCCCTTTTGTCTATTTAATGAGTTTCTTCAACTATAAAGTTTTTAACAATATCTAATGTTTTCAAGTTTTCAAATCCTTCACTCTGAAACTCATTAAAATTTTCATAGTAATTCAACAAACAATCATAAATAAATAAATATTGTCTTAAATTTTGAACCATAGAAATTCTTTGAAATCTGAAACTTTCCACAATTTCAAAAATTGGATCAAATTCAATGAATTGATCATTGAAATCCGAATTAATTATTGAGTCCAAAGTGCAAAAAGTACCTGTACGACCACATCCGGCTGAACAATGGACGATAACATTATCATCTTGTTTCCCCAATTGTTGTAAAATTGTCTTCTTCAAATAAATCAATTTCAAAACATCGACTTGTTGAGTTTCCAACATAATATCAAAATCTGACCAGTTCAAAATTTGAATTTGTAAAACCTCTTTTTGAAATTTATTAATCAATAATCTTCTAATGACAAAATCATTCATGTTTTTAGTTTCCAGAATTGTGAAATTCAATTTATCATTCCAATATGGATAACATTTCTCAATCCCATTTTCAAATTGATTCGTCAAAGATATAATCAATGAAATATCATTATCTTTACATAGTTTTGTAAAGTCTTTTGTTGTTTCTAATAATGGAGCTTGAGTGGCGATGTATTTCAGTTCAGTCAAGTTTGGGCAACTAACATAATTTGCATTGATATAACCATTAAATTCCTTTTCACAAGTTGGAGTTAATGATAGTTTAACTCTACTATGTTCATAAGGGAAAATATCTTTATAACGATTTTTGAACCCTAACTCAATACCGGAAGTGACAGAATTTGTTGCAATCAAGTTATTAATTCTCTTTTTTTCCTCAACTTCTAAACTTTTGAATTTTTCAAATAATGACAAGTAGTTATTCTTATTTAATAAATTTTTCAACCATCTAGGTAATAAAGAAGCAATAGTGGAATTTTCATCTTGATTATTTATAGTGGAATTCAAAAATTTGAATTCATTCATGATTTTATAATTATCAAAATCATAAAATTCTTCATTATGTCTTATCTTGAAAACTGGAGTTTTTGGTAATTTAGGCAACTGAAATCTTGAAAGATTTGGAGAAATTGGACTTGAGGCAGAAATATTTGCAAGCGATAAAGATCTATTGTGTGGAGGTTTAACTGGATGGTGTGAAGTTGAGGTGGACGCATTTGATTCTTCAGTTAAGACTTGAAATTCAGAGTAAAAACTTTGAAATCCATTCTTTAGAACATAAATAGAACCATTAAAAGTTTGATCATTGAAAAATTTCATTGAAGATCCATAAGTGGCCAACGAAACTTCATTTGTTTCATTCATTATTAATTCATCATAAATTATTATTTTTTTATCATTAGACTTATTGTTCAGGAATTTACTAATCTTGACATTTTCCACGACTGAAAGATTACTTAAACATCTTGTCAAAGTGAAATTTGATCTCTTCAATAAAGTGGATGGCAAATTGAAATTCAAGGCATTTTTGACATGTCTATTGTTATATTCAATAAAAGGACGAACATCCAATATTAAGATTGAATCATTGTCACCATCTTCATCAAGTGTCATTCTTTCCAGTATTAATGATAGTTCAGTATTATTTATGACGGATAACTTCTCTGGAATTGGAAATTTGACCAATTTCTTCAATGCGAAGGAAGATTGATTATTAGTATTGCCACAACATGGAGAAGATGAAAGGCCAGTAAACGAGCTACTCGGTGATGAAGCTAATCCTCCAAATGAAAACTGGTTCAGTTCTGGTGATAATGATGTATTAGCAGGTGGTACTGATGATGCTGAATTAAATCTTTTCAATCTGAAACTATTGAGGGTATCTGTTGAGTTGATTGAGTTGACTGAATCATTCTTGTTATGCAGGGCTTCAACCAATGTAGAATCAGAATTCACCGTGTCTCTAGAATTAACCTTCTTCAGGCTCAGCCCAGCAAATGATTTTTCAAACTGGTTTGGTGAACCATCAATCAAGTTTTCATCTATTGTGTTTATTTTGTTGTAAGTGAATCTTGAATGTGATTTATAATTGCCATCTGATATCAAAGGGGGCGGCAAAGCTAAAACGCCATGATTTGTAGTAGATGCTTGTGAATTTGATGTTACTGAAGCTGTATTTTGAGATGGGGTGGCCGCTGGACTGCTATTTGTCACGGAACTTTTTGGCGATGTTTCAGGAAAGACAAAACCAGAGTTTTGTTCTAGAGGGCTTCTTAGCGCTGTCATCATAAAGCCATCTGAGTCCTGTATACAAAGGTATTGATGCTGATGTCTGTGTGAGAAAAAAATCTTGTTTATAAAGCAACACTTTTTGGTGATGTTTTGACTCCTTTGTTGGTGTGTTTATATTTAGCGCTGGTTGTTTACCTAAGTAAGGCTGTATGGAACGATGCTGTGTTTTTTTTTTTCTGAAATCTAGCTAGCGACGTGTGTGCCTGTGACGATGTGTGTGGATACCTTTGTTACACGGTATCGGGCCAACTAGTTTAAGCGCTCTATTTGATCTTAAAAGGTAGGAAAGTGCCACTTGTTTCAAATGAAAGTTAATTGTGTGAAAAAGATGGAAGACAGTGCTTTTCTTGTAAAAAGCTGAAAAAAGACTTTGGCTCTATATAAAAAAAAAAAAAACGAGATTGAGAATTAAAAGTAAAACGCATTATCTGGTATTGCCACGTCATGTGGTTTTATTTGTACGAATACGTCATTTCTAGTGCTGATTGTCTAGACTCAGATTCAGATTTTTTAAGATTATCGAGAATCTAAATGGGAAAATCAGTTAACAACGTTATAAAAGGTTGACCTTATTGCTCAAGGAAATAGGCGTTGATAATATTATAGTACTCATACATTTTCTATACACTTGACTATGATTAGTGGACTGCTTTGTTCATTGTTTACGAAAATCCAAGCGGTTGCACAGGGTGTAATTGATGTAATGTATTGTCTAGCCGCATGTAACAAAGCTCACTCCTCAAAGTAAATAATACTCGCAATCTGACAAGGTTGGAAAGAAGCTATCTTGCGCATTTTACATTGTGGAATTTGCACAGCTGATAGCACGTCGAGTAATTCAGCTTTCCAGTTCCTACATATCACGTTATATATGCTAAGGAGTATATATCACAAAAAGCGCCCATATTCGTTAACGCGACTACTTGAAAAATTAATTTGAAAGGCCGAAAACGTCTAACGAGGAAGTAATATATCAAGCAAACAAATCAATTCAACAACAAATTGTATTCAGCACGCTTTAAGGTTTAATGTGGCCTTCTTTTTAGATCGAAGCTTATTCTTTCTGTTGTTTCCCACATACATTGGATAAATAAAATAGGGGTGAGAAGCAGCAATTTATTATATTTTTAACCACTCACACACAATTCATTGGATTTCCAATTGTAGCAACTTTTTAGATTCAAGCACAACTTCTGCTGTGTGTTCTTGTGCCCTTGCCCTATGAGCGAACTATAATGGCCAGACAAATCTAGAATGCATCCCCAGTAAGAGCAGCTAAACCGTTATTTAAAACACAACCCCAAAGTCAAACCTCAAATTCGCTGTGAAAAATGTGAAACCCTGATGGATTTTCTTGGTCTGATAATGTATGTTTTACCCACGTTGTCATGAATACAACACACCACTGCATAGCTGTACTAAATTGTACAGCAGCCTCGTAAAACTACATGACCCACAAGTTATCATGGTTCAAATTCATTAGTTATCAGCGCAATCGTAGTTTACCAATAGGATTAAGATATAGCCTACCATTTTATCTCAAGCATCCTTTATATCCCTCCCAATTGAAGTTTCAAAGGGTAAACTAAACTCAACGCCTGACACCTTGTTTCTTTTTCTTTAATAAACAAAACTGTTGCAAATCCCCGAAAGTATCCCCGAGCAGCTTCTAGTGGCAGTTTTCCGCGTGCGCCTTCCGAAATGGAAATCCTATTGGCAACCATTTTCGCAAAATGGCATGTTATGTCATCAGACACATGTGTGCTTATATAAACACTTTACTAATTAAGTAATGACAGACATAGAGTTGAACTAATTAGATTACTTCAAGCCCCGCAAATATTATATGTATATAGATATAAGCAAGAAGATAATATGGTTTAGTATTGGCTATAGTTAGCATGTCAAGTTGTTTTATTATTTCTGGCGGCGAGCAACAAAAGTATACACAGATTATTCAAGTTTTAGAAGTCTTTATCAGTAGTGTGCGCCTGTGGAATGTTAATATATCGAATGATCGATCTCTTCCTTGATCTAAAATTCACTCCACAATGTACAGCTGCTAATTGTAGACTGTAATACTGCACCTTCGCTCTATTTGACAGAAGGGCAGGGATCGAACAATACGATCTCACACCATATAGACATCCAAAATTTTAAGGTATACTTTTGACAAATGTTTATCAATGTTTCTCGATCGTATGATTTGATACAATGTATAGTCAGCAAATGAAATCAAGCTGAAACCCCACCTAGTCTTGGATTTGTTTGACACCCTATAGTCAAAATCAATAGATTGAGAAAAATTGTCTACCAGTCCAGCAATATGTTGAAGCACGTCAAATCTTAGTGTTGTGTGAAGTTTCATGCTCACAACTAAGGAACACGCTTAGATATATGTGAATACACACGTGTAATTTCTGTATTACAGGTGTATTAATTGTATATATGTGAGCAAGTGTGAACATGTGAGCTTGATTTTTATAATATTTCAATTAATTATTTAATTTATCATCATTATTCTTCGAGTTTCACGAGGCTCTCAGATACGATTCAGAAGCTAACAGGAATTCCAAAGAAACCTAAAGGGCAAGGGCTGGAACAGTAAACAGTTAGCATCAACGAAACATACAGATTTTCATCTAAATTTATATATATAAAAAAAATATCATAATTGTCAGACGTATAGTTGGTGTATAATTGCGCAAAATCAATATACAAATTGATTGAAAAAAAAAACAAAAAATTGAAACTAATTTTTCCATAACATGTCAAATCTTGCATGACATTTAATACATATTCTTTTTCGACTTATACATATATATAGAAGAAGATGGGTTGGTTCATCGTTCAAGTCAAATATCGATTGTTAGCTTAAATGATGTACGCATGTAATATTACGAAAATTTCACCATGTATGCGCTTGGGAACGTCTGATCCCCGTTCATGAATCATGACGTATAATATCAGCTAGATTTGACGAGATTATTAATTCTATTATTGAGATTATATTCCTTATATATCTATGAAGCCAAAAAAATAAATATAACTTGAAAACTATGAGTGAATTAAAAAATACTGTGTTGAAATTAATCAAATGATTGAGGTCGATTATGGCCCCTCATAACCAAGGCAGACCCATTTCTCAATCGGTGAATTTGTAAGAACCTGAGGCCATTGTAATGGAACCACCTTTGTAAGAACCTCTCTTCATCTTATTCTTACCTTTTGTGAAATCTTTCCCTCTGACCATACCTAGTTTCTCATTGGCCAGTTCACCCCAAGTACCAGCGACACCTTTATATGTATTATCTTGAAGGGCATGGTTTTCAAATGAGACTGTGGATCTATCTATTCTGGAGAAATGTTTACGTTGACCTGGTTTTAATTCAGATTCTGGAGTAGCTGAGATTGAACTTTCTCCACTTGATAATGAGCCTGTTGTTGAGCTTGAAGTTTTTTCAGCTTCAACGGTAATTTCAACTTTTTGTTTCTTATTAACCTTCTTGTCTTCGTCTTCTGATGATGATGATGATGATGATGATGATGATGATGATGAGTCGGAGTCGGAGTCTGACGATGAAGAGTCTGATGATGAGGATGAAGATTCTGAGTCTGAACGGGCTCTCTTTTTGTCATTAGTTTCTGTCTTTGGTTTCGAGTCTGAGTCTGAGTCTGAGTCTGATGACGATGAAGAACTGTCTGAAGAGTCACTATCTGATGATGCTGATGAGGATGATGATGAGTCGGAATCAGAATCTGAGTCAGAACTGGAGTCAGAGCTTGAATTCGAATCTGATGAAGAACTGTCTTTTTTGGCTTCACTATCTTTTGATTCTTCTTTCTTATCTTCTTTCTTATCTTCTTCTTCTGAATCTGATGAATCGCTATCTGAAGAATCATCACTATCACTTTCTGAACTTGAACTGGATTCATCATCGGATTCTGAACCAGAATCACTAGAGTCGGAATCGCTTGAGTCAGAAGATGACCCATCTTCCTTATCATCTGAAGATTCTTTCTTCTCAATTGAAACTAAATCTTCCAATTTCTTATCAACAGCTTCAAGAGTTATACTTTTTTTCTCGGCTTCTTTTTTCAACTTCTTAGAGATACTAGCATAGTCATTACGCTCTAGGTACTCAACGACCAGCGAAAGGGTTTTGCTTGGAGATGACATTCTGTTCTAGCAACAACAACAACAACGAGCAACAAATAGCAAAATGAGACTCAATCTGTCAAATTCTTCATCAATATGATGGAGAGAGATATATTTCAAATTTTTTTTTTTTATGATGGTAAAGAAAAAGGAAAGAAAAATTTATATCGCAGCTGGTTCGGACACTGTCGTATAAACTCTACTCGGCCGAATACAAGTCATTAGTACATATATTCATTAGCAATCATCAACATTACAATTTTGATAGATAAAGTCTCTTGTAATTCTCATTGAAGACTTCTCTATAGGATTTTCCAAGATTTCGATCAACAGTAGCTGCGTTGTCAGTGACGTTTTGGTTCAAGTGGTTGAGAATCACATCAACTATTCTATCTGGTTCTTCACAATTAACCAAGTGTCTTGCACCTTCCAGATCAACAGCTTCAACTTTTTTCAGCAGGCCTCTTATTTGTCCCACAGATCCCCCGGGGACCCCTGTGGATGCTTTTCCTATAACATGTGTAACGTGGACATCAACATTTGACAAGATTTCTTTCCATAGCTTCACAGCTGGTGTAGAGTTCATATAACAAATCAGTTGGTGCTCTTTGGTTGTCTTGCCACTTGTAGTGCCATCCTTGTGTACGATTTTTTCAGATTCCAAAAAATCATCCATAACTTCCCTATTGAATCTCTTAAATATACTCTTTTCTCTGAAAAATTGATCAAATTTTTCCTCAGTTTCAAATTCAGTTTTCAAAGCCTTGTTCAACTTGGTGATATTTTGAACAGGTCCACTGGAGGACGAATCATCATAATAGATCACAGGTTCAACAACTATAGCAAATCTAAACATCAACGGGGCCAATGTACAGGCATAAAGAGTTTGAAACCCACCCATAGAATGCCCCACTGCAATGTTTGTTCCTTGTAATCGTAGACTTTTGGCAACTTGGATCAAATCATGTGCACCTTCTCTCCAATCCACAACAAATCCAAGTCTCCCACTATTCTCCACTGCACTTTCACCATGATTCACCAGATCTATAGCAAGTGCATTGTTTAGTTGCCATGGTAACTCCTCGTGTAGTTCAGAGTATCTGAACAATCTTTTGATATGATATTGCCATACAGCTTTGGTCATCCCGGTACCAGACATGAAATATAAGTTGACTGGTACCCTGTGAGAGCTTTTGCGGTCTCTTTTCAGTCTATAGTGGTCAAAGACAACGGCTAAAGAAGCACCAGTTGGAATGGTTGAGTTGAGTGTCATTCTGGGGAACTCTGCCTCAACCACCTTCACGTACTTATCATAAGGTTGTGTCATTGTTGTTGTTATCTCAAGCTAAACCACATTGTTTAGGATTATCTGGGGTGTTCAGTCCATTAAATACCAAGCATCATCACTACCACCACCACTCGATTCTTTCAAATTCCACCACTTTAATCACTTTTTTGAGCTTTCATTTTTCAATCATTCGCTTCTTATGTCCCCTCCCAAAATTTATTTCGGTAAATTTACTCGAAGTTCGCGAAAAACTAGCAGCTGCCATTTTAATCAGGGTCCTCAAACACTACTACAATGGAGATTCGTTTCATTCGTTATATTACGTCTCTCTCATAATTTTGCTCTCTTCTTCTTGGAGATAACAAAATGCTCTTTAGTGAATTTCTCATAACCTTCGTCAAAGACCTCTTTGTATCTCTTTGAGTCCAAAAGCTGCTCATTGGTGAATGGAGGCTTCGTTTCCTTTACAATATATTTGCTTAACGACTTGATAATCACGTTGATAATCTCATCTGGCATCTCATACGGCACAAGATGCTCACCTTTAGCAATATTTATCGGATCAAGAATATTAATGTTTTCTCTAAGAACTGCAACGCAGTCCCTATCATTCCAAGTGGCATCATCCCCCATGACATGAACAACTGGGATATTTATTCTTTGCACAGTCTCTAATGCAATGGGTGCAACCTCAATAGCAGCACCATAAGTAATCAGTTGCTGTTCTTTACTAGACTTTAGTGAAACTGTTCCATCATAATTGTGTAATTTCTCAGTGTGAATCAAATCATCAATGATTTCCTTATGGAATTTTCTGAAAAAACCCTTCTTCCGACAATATACTTCACAACTCTCATCATTTGGGAAATCTGAAACGATAGCTCTGCTTAAAGCAGTTAATAAGCCATTGAATCTTAGCAGTGTTGCACCGGTGAGATTCTCCTTCTGGTTCATGACAGGCTCAATTGAAATGACAAATCTGAACAGCGTTGGAGCTAATGATACAGCATATAGCGCTTGAAACCCACCCATTGAATGACCCAGAAGAACATTTGTTCCTGTAAGCTTCAAAACACTGGCAATTTTGATCAAATCTCTGCTTCCTTCTCTCCAATCATATTCATACCCTAATTTTCCTCTATTTAAAACAGCTGAATCGCCGTGATTTACCGCATCCGGAGCAATGATATTGCTCAACTGCCAGCTTAATTCTTCGTTTGCTTGAGAGTATTCAAACAGCTTTTTGGCATAGTATCTCCAGACTGATTTATTCATCCCTGTTCCATGAAGTAAATATATATTCACTGGGCTTCTAGTTGATGATCTATACTCTTCACGTAATTTATAATGATCCATTACTAGCTGTAGAGTGGAATTTGGTGGAATTGTAGCATTTTTTGAGAATCTTGGGAACTCACCGTCAATTATCCTTTCAAATTTATCATAAGTCCCAGACATTTTATACACAATGTCAATTCTAGAGTCTTTGTACTTATTTTGAAATAACAAGTCAGAGGGTGGGCTTCTTTATATACATAAAACCCCTCTTCAACCTTATAAGATTTCCCCAAATGATTTTCAATTGTTTCAACCCAAGGAACTTCAAACTGATTAGAATTTATGCTTTCAAATTACTTAAATATTCGGCAATGCCAAAATTTGTGTTTTTTGGCCGAGAATGAAAATCTAAGAAAATGCGGAGGAAACATCTCTGCCAATGTCCAAGTGACAATCGAGTATAATAACAGGGGAAATACGCATAATTAAATCGTTTGTACTTTATCAAGAGTATTCTATACTTCATGAGTCATTATGTTAGGAGGATTTGGTCAAAAAGTTTATATATATAATATTAAAACATGTTGTGTTATGAATTGAAATCTGAATAAATGGCGTAATTGATGAATAAATGTGATTAGATTATGGACTCTTGGTATCATCACTAGTTGTCCTTATATCAACATCATCATCAGTCTCAGCACCTTTCATGTCATTGGTTTGCGATTGTGTAGAGATATCCTCTTCATCTGTCGTGTTTGATTGCTCATATTCAGTATCACTATCCGTGGCGATTGCATGATCATTTGATGGGGTAGGACCAGTTTGATGCTGACTACTTGCTCCTGAACGGCTTGACGAGCTTTCCCCAAACGACAATTTCTGTTTAGGTAGGTTCTGATGAGAGTGGTCATGATTAGGTTTAAATGATTGAGGTGAGGAAAGTGACATGAGACTTTCTATAGCTTCAGCTTCCGGATTTTGTGGAGGATATTTTTTAGCATCTATTCTTAAATTGGTTTGAAGATGAGGTCTTCTTTTTGGTGATCTTGATTTGGAGATGGCTTGTAAGAAGGCACGATTAGCAGAGCCATCATCATCTTCATCATCTTCCAATCTTTCAGGATTATCAAATCGTATCTTGGTTGGCGATTTCAATAATTGGTTATTAGTAGGTTTGGTAACTTTATGAGGAGAGACTTTCTGATGTGGTGATTTACCTGTATTATTACTCCAGAATTCTTCGTAAGTCTTTGCTTCTCTCTTTTGTGGTGATGCCATTTCACGGAAGGGTTCAGCTAGATCGGCATCTTTACCAGTGATATTTTTTTCCAGTTCATCTAAGGATTGACCTGCCCATCCATGTTGATACTTCACAAACGCATAACTTAGTCTCGCCTTCAATGTTGATGATATTTGTCTTATAGGTGGTTTTTCAGATTCTTCGGTTTCCTTAAAATGGGATGGGGATTTCAAAGGTGAAGTATTATATTCATTTGATGATTTGGCAGAAAATGGAGTTTCTGGAACGTTTGATAGTCTAAACTTCCCAGATGAGCTTATAGATGGTGTTGTTGGCGGGAGTAAGCTATTAGATGCAAAGTCACCTGGAGATTGGAAATTACCAGTGGAGAACTTTCTTCTTGAACCTAATGGGGGTGTAGATGGTATTACAGGTTCTTCTCTTTTGGAACTGGCAGATGAGATGGAGGACCGTTTGCTTCTTTCCGGCGTGGAAGGGGTGATAAACGTATCTATAGGAGTCTCTTTTTCAACTGTTATGGGACTTGTGGTGGTTTCCTGTTCAGTCATTTTTTAAAAGTGCTGCTTGTTATGGATAACAAATATGAGTTCAATAAAAACAAAAACAAAAACAGAAAAAGCAACAAGATACCAAATGTTAAAGACTCTCTATAATGTATCAATGGGATAAGGAGATGTCAATCAAATTTTGCAAAAACTGTTTCCAAAATACAATGGTAGGTTTTCAGAGGGAGGCAAATTTCAGTATATAACGCTTTAGAATTGTTTATACCCGAAGTTTTTCTGGGTACAAAAGGTGATGGCTCTAAAGGGATATGACTGCAAGGGATAGTTCTTCAACAATTCTGTTGGCAGTAGTGCAGCTGGTCGTAGTGGATGCACAAGACTATGTGGTGTAACTCCTGAGTCAAGCTTTAAAGGGAAAAAGTGGTGAGTTTTGATAGGTGTACCTTAATCTAAGTGATAATGGCTGTAGCGGTTTTATTTGTATTTTGAATTTTTGTTGTTATAGAAACATGAATGTTTTTCTTTTCGAGGAAAAATCGCTAATAACGCAAAATAAAAAAGTTGCAAAACACGAAATAAATGGCCCCATTGGGACAATCTCCTATTTGAGGTCGCACTGATTGACATCAATTACAAAAGATTATGTGCGTTGTTAAGATTAATGATTGCGTTGGCTGGGTGTTCAGAGCTGTCCAGTGGGTCTCCATAGCACTGTCAATCAGTTTCAACACTCCTGGAACATCCTACCACGTCGCTGGAACTGGAACTCGATCGTTGAAAAGGTATAGTTGCTGTGTCAGCTTGTCGGAAAAAAAAGTTGTGTCTCTTCTTCCATAACTTCGCGTACTTTCAATATACTAGGTAAATATTACTGTGCTTGAAAGACATGACGAGACGTTGTCAAGACATCCATTTTTGAAACACGCACAAGTCCTGTCATGTCAGTTGTCCCCGTTCCTGAACTTCTGAAATTATTCTACGGAGTTTTGAGCTATATCAACTGTAAACTGTCATAAATCTGGAGGCATATATACGCACGCGAACTTCGCTATAGCAAAAAAACATATTGGTCGATCATGTATATCGTGAATCTTTATTGAGTGAAATTTGAAAGGACTTTTTCATAGATCTTGATTAATTCTTCTTCATGAAGAGTAATCCAATTATGATTAAAACATTGCTCCACATTCAGTCGTTGTTCAATGTCAACACATAATAGACATTTAACAAAATTTTTTGCTAAATATGAAACTTTATTCCATTGCTTCAGTTTAAGATTTAGTTGACCCCTTTTAGCACTCTTGATAATATTTAATTCGTTCCCATCTTCATAAAATGGTGAAACTCCACTAAGCATAATGTGAGTGATGATCCCCAATGACCATATATCACATTTGGCATCATAACCTCTTTTGACTAATGATATTTGTTTCAAGATTCCCTTTTTATATTCCGGATTTCTAGTGGTATCAAATCCAACTTCAGGTGCACAATATTCTGGGGTCCCGACCACTGTGAACATTCTTCTTTTAGTTGATGGTACGGATTTGGCAATCCCAAAATCGGCTAATACGATTCTTGTGAATGGTTCAGGTGATGCTAATAGGATGTTATCTAATTTTAAATCACGATGAACAATACCATTTTTATGAAGATAACGAAGCGCATTCATGACTTGGAAAGTAATAACTAATGCTTCAAATTCTGGGATTTTGCACAATTTTTCTCCCTTTCTCAAGTAGGAAAATAGGTCACCTCCACAGATTCTATATTGTGTGTTACCAGTTAGCATTGAAAAAATTAAAATGTGAATAATTTGGACTCACAAATCTTCAAAGATATATAAGTAATCTCCAAATTGCTCTGTTTGGTGAACTTTGATAATATTAGGCTATTTCCTGATGTTAGCTCCTGTTTTTCAGTCAATTATATGACACATACATACGTGGTTTAATTTCAACAGTACTTTGGCTTCAAATTGGATCAAATTTGGGTTATTCCTAATAACTTTGACAGCACAAATTTTTGAATCTTTTTTCCTCTGTCCAACAAATACCTTAGCCACGAGTTAGTTTCGAGAGCATAGATCGAGTAAACTTGAGTCGATAGTGTCGGTCTTACATATCCAAATGTTCCATTGCCTAATATCCTGTTACTGATTGACCAATGCTTAAACTCTGTATTGACAGAACTTTCTGCAATGATCTCTTCACCAAATTCAGACTCCTGGAACCCGAAAACTGATTGGTATTCAATTTCAATTCCGTATTCAATTGCAATAACATCAGAGTTATTTAGCAAGACAACAGAGTTTTTGATAATCTTTTTGTCGTTGATGTAGGTGCCATTGAGAGAAAGATCTTTGAGATAGATCAACGGAATTGAATCTTCATCAAACTGAATACTCCAAATGATACAATGGGTGCCTGACACGGCGGGATGATTCACCACTATTGTATTGCTGTTGTTTCTTCCGATGGTGATTTTTTGGCCTTTCAATATTGGGAAGGAATCACTCATGTTGTCGTCGTCACCATCTTGATTGTATTTCTCCAAGAAGAAAAGCTCCCCAAACTTTGTGTTATCCATCTTTGCAGGCTCTCTGTATCTGATGAGACTGATGATTCTATTTGGAATTGAGTGATGGAGAAGAAGAAGAAGAAGAAGGAGTTTGGATTAGCCGCCAGAGAAGTTCAAGATATATTCATATAAATTCCGATAAAACCAGAGAAATTCGGAAATGATGTCAATGTGAGCTAGAAGAAGGACAACCAACAAACATTACACCGGTCTCTTCACACTATACGTCCTGAACACTATCTTATCTCTAAATCAAACTACGTTAGGCATTGCTCAGCTCATTTATATTTTTTTCCTGAAAGCTATTGAGAGGCCGAACAATGCCTCGGAGATCATATACTCAGCTAAAAAATAACAGCATCTACTCGCTCAAATCAATGCAGCTTGCCCTGTACAACAAGCAAGATGAAGATTTACTACGAAGACCTGTTCCAGTGTTGTTGCAGCAACAAATTTGAGGATTTTTTTGCCAAAAAAAAGGGGCCGAGCTGGGAATTGAACCCAGGGCCACTCGCATGCTTGTGGATATTAGATCAGGTGAATCCCGATCTTCGCCCAAAGCGAGTATCATACCACTAGACCACACGGCCGAATTGTAAACTTTTGAAAGTGGTTAAAATTCCCATTCATTGTCTCTGGTACGGCCACTATATTCAATTCGGCAAAATCAAAACAAGTTTATGTTGATGTTTTTCTTAAGAACAAAAATGGTTATATCGTTATCATAAAAACATTAGAAGGTGAAACCACTTAGAAAAGCAATAAACTGTACTGGCCTAGCCTCATACTAGTAATATATTTCCCTACCGGACGGCTGAATTTTTCATCATGGAGGACGGATTCCAAAGCCGGTTCCAAAACAAATTAAGTGAAGAGGGACTATCATCAGGAAGGCAACAATTGAACTTGATATCTTCTCCTGTTAAAATATCGTTGATGAATACAAAACCCCAACAGCAACAGCTTGACTTGCAATCAAGTCATATGACACAGCCCTCAATTCCAAAGGAAAATGGTGATTTTGCTGTTATATCAACTCAATTCACAAACCTAATAGATAAACTATCAAAAGTATACACAGAGATTGGTTACTCCAGAAGTGAGATCTCGAAGAATGAAAAAAAGTTGTTCACCGCGGTTTCTGACACATTTGAAACGTTTTTACAAAATTCAATCGAATTCAAGGAGAGTCTCAATAAGCAGAACCAAGAGATAACGTCTAATTTAAGATTGATATTAAAGATATTAGATGATCCAAGTGGAAACAAATCAATTCCAGATCTTTATATCAGAAACTTAATAGTGAAGGATGGGCAAGAATCTGCAAACTTGTTGAGTAGAAGAAAATCATTAGACTTGGGGATAAAGTACGTGATGGGAAAATATCAAGAGGTAATGTTGGAATATCTGACAAAATGTTTGGAATTGAACAAGATTGAGTCAAAGTTAGGAATTTCCAATGACAGGGAAGTGCTACAAATCCCAAACTTAGAAAACTCAACAAGTATATGCAATGTTTTTGACACTGCAACATCATCATCTGAGATCTATGAAATGATAGCATCTGACCCGGAAACATTTTTTGATAATGGATCTTTAAATGACTTATCTCCAGATAAATTCGAATTGATAACCGGTCATATACAAATTAGCTCCAAAATGCTTGAAGAAAGAATTTTATTGATGAAAAATTTATCCAGGGACATTATCACTACTTGTTCAAGCCTTGAAATTGATCCAGTTATGGAACTTTCGTCAACATTTGACATAATAAATACGTTTAATGAAGATGTTAGTGGTAACTTCGAAGGTGCTGACTTGAGGCAATCAACGCTTGAAAAATTGAAAGAAGCTGTACATAATGTTAAGACACTATATAAGTCAAGATTTGAAGAAAAACTGAACTATCAAACTCAATGTGAAGAGTTATGGAGCAAATTGAACGAAGAAGCTTCATATGTTGACAATTTCAAGTCTCAAAATGAAAACTTGTCAACTCATTGCATAACAAATTATGCTAATGAACTACAAAGATTATTGGAATTGAAGAAGACTTTAATCAAGGATCTTATCTTAAATGCTAGACAAGAAATCACAGATATATGGGACAATTTGTTTTATTCGTCCGAGGAAAGAGATAAATTCACTTCCTTTCACCAAAGCACATTTGATGATATCACATTATCAAGACACGAAGAGGAAATTGTTAAGTTGAAAAAGAAGTATGAATCTTATAAACCAATTCTTGATGCTGTACAGCAATTTAAAGACCTTATGACAGATAAACAGAAACTGGAAGAAAGTTCAAAAGATTCTTCAAGATTATTACAAAGAAACTCTCACAAAATATTGATGGAAGAGGAAAAAATAAGGAAAAGATTGTCAAGACAGCTGCCTAAGATTGTGGATACTTTAAAGATTAAATTGGACAGTTTCCAACGAGAATATGGCTACGAGTTTTCTTCTTTGGATACTGATTTGATGGCACAATTAGAAGAGCAAGAAAAACTAGTTGTTGGTGCAAGAGGCCCAAGAAAACCAACAACTCGTTCAGCTTCTTCTCAAGCACCTTCAAGACCAGCTACAAGACCAGCTACAAGAGCCTCATCAAGACAGCCTACAAGACCCACCACAAGAGCACCATCTGCGCAACCTTCAAGAATGGCATCTCGTGCACCAACAAGACAACCATCTCCAACGAAACCTATACCATCAACCACATCTTCAAGAGTACCACCTATAAGTCAAGGTATAAGAAAACCTACTATACCGTCATATAAAAGACCCACATTAAGTTCAAGACCATCAACTATACAAAAATCACAATCGTGTATCCCCAAATTATCAAGCCCACCAAAAGACTCAAGGTTGAATATCAACTCGAGTATGATTAAAGAACATTCCAAAACAATCACAACAAATAACAACACCATAAGGAGAACACCAATTAGATCAAGAACAATACCCACATTGACCAGAAGTGCCACCACTTCTTTCCAGCCTCAATTATCTAGGTTGGATGAACAACAAGTCAATGGTAGTCCCAAAGCTAGAAGAACTAGATTATCACCGCTGAAAGAATCAACACGCTCAAATTTACCAATCCTTAATAATGGTAATAATATAATCAAACCTACAAATATCGTTACATCACCTTTGAAATCCTTGACCTTGGTGGAAAGGGATCAAATCATGGAAGAATTGATAAGCTCTGATAATGAAGAAGATAATGATACCTATTCAAATTGGAGGAAAGAACAACTACAAAAATTGAAAAACATCACCACAACTACAACTAACAATACCTCAGCAGTTAACAATCTGACTGAGGACACTTTCTAATATTAATGATTATATAGACATGGGTTTGGTTTTTTTTTTACTCATATAATGATATAACTAATGGACAATAACTTTAACTCATATCATATTGATAGTAGTAGTACAATCGTTTTAACTATTGTTGCCATTTTCTAGCTTCCACTCCTTCAGGAGGTTGAATCTCATATTCTTTATTACCCACTTCTTCCCAATTGGTACTCAAAGCTGTACCATTACTTTCAACAAAAGATTTAGTCATTGCACGTCGAGTATTTTCATCTGCCTGGCTGTATAATTGCTTGAAAAAGTCATCCTCATTTTTTTCTTCTTTTTCACCATCTTCAACTTCTAATTTACTCCAATCCTTGGCATTCTTTGCAGAGCTTGGGTATGATAATCCCGATTCTGCAATTTTCAGTTTCTCTTGAACCACAGATTGGTCTTCCTCAGTAGTGGCTGTTTCACCATTTTTAGATTCTAACTCCTTCCATTTGATATCAGATTTCTTAGAAAGGTAAAGCTCTAGCTTGGTTGCGAAAACCCGATGCGATGATGATTCTGGTACTATTTCACCATATAATGGGCCAATTAAGTATTGAAAATCTGAGCTTGCCGAAGTTGGAAATTCAATTGCTATTAGATCTTTTCTATAATTGACTTTCAAAGTATCGTCTTTTGGTAAATTCTTGACAAACAAAGAGACTGTCACAAGTGAGTTAGATTGAAACCAGTCAACTCTGATGTTCTTTGTGGTTGGATACAAATTATCCTTGTTGGCCATCTTGTTTTCCAATTCTTTCTTTTGATCTTCGATTGATAACTCATCAATTTTTGGGGTTTGATCATCCAACTTCGCATCCCAATCAATATTCTTTAAATGTAATTTGTCAATCTTTCTATGCACTTGTAACTTGTACAATTCCAACTCCTCTTTATTCTTGTATGAGTATTCTTGAGCGGCATTCAAATAGGAAATGGCAATTTGTATTTTGTTCTGGGAATAATAAAGTATGAAGAACTTGAAATATACCAAACCAAGATTACTTCTCAACCCTCTACTCTTCGCCACTTCCAATGCATTCTCCAAGACTTTCAATGTCTCTTCGTGTTTCTTTTGGCGTTGAAGTGCAACTGATTTCTCAATCAATGCTTTGAAGGCGCTTGGACTTTCCTTAAGTGCCAAATCATACTTCTCGATAGCTTCACCGTACAGCTTCTCCTCGTCCCTTAGCTTGTTACCAGCCTCAATCAACTTATCAACAGCCATCCCGATCCACGCTCTAGATTTCGAGTTCCTCGTTGAACCACAAGTCGAAATCCTTTGAATAAATCGATTAAATCTTCAACTTTGTCACAAAACTAAATTCTGGAAAATTCGCGGAACAATTGAAAGAGAATTGCGTGGCCTGTTCAAAACTTCTAATCAGAAAAAAAATTTCAGCGATGAGCTTGAAAAGATCAAGAAACGGTGCAAGACGAAAAGGTCAGAGAGCACAGAAAGGTTGTTTGAGCTCGATTTTGATAAGCACGTATCTACAGCAGATATGACTGATTCTATTGCCTCTTTGAACGATCCAAAAGTGCAGTCCTTGGTGCTAGATGCCACTCCACTGATAACACAACATGTCTCCACATTACAACAACATGCTAAACAATTCTATACAACACCAACTGTTTTCAAGGAGATTAGAGATGAAGCTGCTAGACGTAACTTGGAACTATGGGGTGATAAGCTAATACTAAGACATCCAAAAAATGAATACATCAAGAAAGTTAGTGATTTTGCCAAATTGACTGGTGATTTTGCAGTGTTGAGTGCTAATGATATTCATATAATTGCATTGACTTATGAATTAGAAGTTGAGCTAAATAATGGTGATTGGAGATTAAGAAAATTCCCAGGTGAAACTTTAGAATACAATAAATCTAAAAAGAATGATCACACCGCTACAGAGGCTGGTTTGAAAGATGGTGAGATAGAAGGGAAAGCTGAAAATGAAACACAACCAGATGCTAAGAAAAAGCAAAGACGTAGAGGTGGTAAGAAACAAAGAGCTAAAAGAGAGGCTGCACTACAAGCTGAATTAGAAGAGCAAGAACAAGAACAAGAGCAAGAGCAGGAGCAAACAGAGGAACAATCTACTGTTGATGCTGTGCAAACCCAATTAGAAACATTGGATATTCAAGACTCGAATCCAACTTCTGAACAAGAAGTTCCAGAACTAACACAAGATTATGATGACGAGGAAGACGATGGGGAATGGATAGATCAAGATAACTTATTACAAGAAATGATTAAAGATTCCGGAGCCAAATTAGAAACCCAATCATCTCAAAACTCTACAACTAAAATCAAATGTGCCCTCTCAACCCAAGATTTCGCCTGTCAAAATGTTTCATTACAAATCGGACTAAACCTAATGAACACCTTATCTGGTCTTCAAATCAAAAGAGTGCGTAATTATATGTTGAGATGTTATGCCTGTTTCCGTATCGTGCCATTTCCAAAAGATGGTAAACCAAAACATTTCTGTTCCTTCTGTGGTGGACAAACATTGTTGAGATGTGCTGTGTCTGTTGATGCCCGTACTGGTGATGTCACGCCTCATTTAAAGGCCAATTTCGAATGGAATAAAAGAGGTGATAGATACTCGTTGGCTTCTCCGTTGAGTAAAAATTCTCAAAAAAGAATGGGTAAGAAGGGGTTTGTTCATAATAAGAGTAATAAACAAAAGGAATTTGAAGAGCCAATTTTGAGAGAGGATCAAAAAGAATATGCAAAGGCTATAAAGGATGATGATTGGTTGAGAAGACAGAATGAAAAAGTTTTGAATGATTATATTGGTGGTGGTAGTGCAGATAATTTTATTTCTCCATTTGCTGTACAAGGTTTTAGACCAAGTGGTGTTAAAGTTGGTAAAGGAAGATTTGTTAATGCATCAAGAAAGAAGAAATGAAAAAAAATATCGCTACATTTTGGATATGAATCTTCTAAAAATTTGTAATATTGAGAATATAGAAAGTTTTTATTATCTATAATTATATCAACTCTGAATCTTTTCTTTTGTAATCTTGTTTTCTACTTTCATCAAACATTGGATAATATTAGAAGTTGATCTTTGTGTATGTGTGGTATGATGGAGATCATAATAAATAAATAACGTTAATGTTTTTTGTTGAGGATTTGTTGTTTCGTGTTTATTTAGCTTCAGTTACAAAAGTTTGACCTTTTGCAATGTTCTTAATTAAACCTTCTTTGGCCTTGGCGATTAATTCTTCTTCGTGGCTTGAAATTTCACCTAAACCATGAATTTTCTCAACACCTTTTGGACCTAAGGTAACTTCTGTGGCAAAGAAATCAATTCCTTCATTTTGGAAAATTGGATTTTCAACAAATGTAGATTCAATAATATCCTTTTCACCATCTAAACCTTTCAAAACGGCGCCGGCGAATCTAGCACCAGCTTGAGCCATTGATAAAGTGGCGGAACCAGCACCATCTTTAGCTTTAACGACTTCATCACCACCGAATTGAATTCTATGGATTAGAGCATCTCTAACATCTTCTTTCAAATCTTTATGTTTGGTTAGAGATAATAATGGAACAATAGTGACACCTGAATGACCACCAACAACGGTGACTCTTTCAGTGGTTGGATCGGTACCAACGATTTCTGAAAGGAATCTTGAAGATCTCAAGACATCTAGTGTGGTGACACCAAATAATCTATTCTTGTTGTAAACATTTCTCTTTTTGAAAACTTCACGAACAATTGGAACAGTGGAATTAACAGGGTTTGAGATAACCAAAACGTTAGCGTTTGGAGCGTTTTCAGCAACAGCAACGGCCAAATCTTTGACAATTGAACCGTTGATGTTGAATAAATCATCTCTGGTCATACCTGGTTTTCTTGGAACACCAGCTGGGATTATAACAACATCAGAACCAGTCAATGCCTTGCTCAAACCTTCTTGGTCTGGAGTGAAGCCTTCAACTTTTGAATTTGTTGGAATATGGGAGATATCAGCAGCAACACCTGGAGCACCTTTCAAATCATAAAGGGCCAAATTGGTAACTCTATGGTTCAATTTTAGCAATAGGGATAATGGTTGACCAATACCACCACCAGCGCCTAGCACTGTGACTTTGTAGTTTTGGGCGGCAGATGAAGAGAAGGATCTTTTGGCGATTCTTGAGAACATTGTAAGCTATAGACAATTGATGAGAGAGAAAGGACGCCAGCTAATTGAAGATTCAGGAATCACCGTACTATATATATAACCATAGATGGATTAGCCGCCCATTGGGAAAGTTGAAATTCTGATGAATGACCATATTGTGATTACTAAGAGGCACGCTTCTGTATTATGTAAGTGATGACCACTAGCTCAGCCAATCACAGGCCTGCATTCTCTGTTAGGGGCAGCATGTCGGTCCATTGACCACGAAACGGTTCCGTTTGAGAATCGTCAAAATTGATTGATTGACCATTGATTGAACCAGTCAAGAAATGGCTGATTACCCAGAATATTTACAACAGCAAAGTACACGAAAACAACGCAATCGTCTAACAGCTGGTATCCTTCACATCCGGCGCGGTTTGATCCATTAGGTTATGCTCTAGATTTCGCTAAGCTAGCAAGAGATCTCAACGCCAGTCACGTGCCCGAGACCCTCCAAGGTGTATCAGCTGATACTAAAAACTAGAGACATTAGCTACAATTGGCCTGAATTCGATTCATAGGTTGATCAATTGTTACATCCCATCCTATTCTCTCCGTTAGACACCTTTCAAAGTAGTTGGAAACATGTATAGATTCTCATCGATCATCGCTTGACAGGTGTCAATTTTTTGGTTGTTCATTTATCGCTTACATACTTAGACCATAAATAAAGGTGTGCATTTTGTTGATTTATGCATATCAATCCACCATTTCAATACTAATCATATATTCTTCACTCCTCATTCGTTCTTTCCGAACAAAATGCTCAGGAACCTCGATTTGAGGTTGCGTGAGGTGTCTTCACTCTTGAGGTACACACAGTAACACAAGTATTTATCCACTCTCATTCAAGTAAGTAACCTTATCATTACCTATAAAGGGTCTATAAACATTAAAGCATAAAATCATCATACGCTAAATGGCCTAAAATCTTATTCTCTAAGATATTTCAAGGGTGTAAAACAACCGCTTACAGCCCAGATTTCGATCGAGGGACAGTTCCCTCCATCCCCAATGCTCCCATTCGTATCAACTCAATTCGTGCAAGTATTGCTTGTATCTGGAAAGAATATCAGTCACTCATTGTTCCATCTTCACTTAGTCAATAGTCCTCACTGGAGATTAGGAGGTCGTTGGGAAACAGGAACAATCAATGATCTTGGAATCACACTTTCCATGACCATTTGATAGTAAATCCCTTGACACAATTTTTTTTTTTTCATGGTTAAATGGACTACTTTGAAATTGGTTCGTTTTGATTTTTTTGTAGATTGAATTCGCGCGGATTACGTAAACATAATAGCTGAAAGCTGTCATTATGGGAACTTTCCAATAGTAAAGTTGATATTCAAGTGCCTTCCGATATCAAAGAGCTCCGTATAGCTGAAAGGAGCGCCTACACTAATTCCATATATAGTAGATATATACAACTAAAGATAATTCATAATTTCTTCGATATATCTGCAAAGTTAATACATGTCTAAATTTTCAATTTTACTTCAAAATCAAATGATTTAAAAATGATATTTTTTATATCTTAATCTTCTTCATTTTATACACTGTTAGACAGTAAACCACAATACTCAGATTATAAGGGTCATTTTGATGTATTCCAACCTGCAAATTTCTTTTCAAAAATCTGTTTCACTTCAACTAGTCTATTATACGCTTTATTGCGATCACGTGATATTCACTAAAAAGACCAAAGCTTATTCATATGGTTAAAAAGCAAATAAACTATTGATCAAACACTAGTACATCTTTCCAATTATGACATGATTATCGAACATTTTGAAGTGAAACCAATGTCAATTTTCCTCGGTTGAGCAGAGGAAAAGTTTCAAAAGGAACAACTGATTCAAATAAAAAGGAATAAACACAAACTGTTACATTGGACAATCGTACATATTTTTGGAATATGAATTCAAGCCATTGAAAAAAATACTTCTCTTAAAACTACCCAATACGTCTTTTTTCAACTGCTATATATGATTCGAATTGGCATTTCTTTATATAAGGCTCATGTGTGAAATGAAAGCTTCTACGAACCGAAGTTCTTCAATCCAAAATGAGGAAATATTAGAAAGTTTGGAGGATATAAGGTTGCCAAAATATAACAAGACTCACAATGATATCCCAGATATTAGAAGAGAATACAAGTCTGGGAACTTTTTCAATTCTTTTTCGATTTTATTGTTGTGCAAAGTAAACGAATTTCGAATGGATGGAATCTGTCAAAACCACACGTTCACCCAGAAGACATAAATTTCTTCAAAATCAAAAAGGCAAACGATTTATGACAATTATAATTGAATAATCTCACCGCCTGAAGTTTAACAAACCCAAGATGACGGAACGAGATCATAGACCTTTAAGAAGAAATCATGATCAAAACATAAGAACGCGCAAACTTTCTGTGAGTCCCGCAAGAACTGAGACTTCAGAAGCGCAATTTAGAGATAGATCAAGAGATCGCTCGGTTGATAGATCAAGCATAATATCGAATGGCAATCATCAAAGACATCATAGCTCGCCCACCAAGGATCCAGTAACAAACAAAGACAATAGTGACAATGAAGAATCCCACGACTTGAAATCACAAGATGAAAGAGGTCGTTCACCATCGAGGAAACCCGAGACAGACGATATTGCCGTCGAAACAAATGACAATGATCAAATGATGCAATTGATGGGGTTTGGCGCTTTTGATTCAACAAAGGGGAAACATGTTGCTGGTGTTGGTTCCGGAACTGCTAAGAAGAATAAGAAGGCACATTTCAGGCAGTATATGAATAGAGATAAGGGATTCAATAGAAATTTATCACCAGAGAGAACAAGAAGGAAACAGTGAGACAAACGTTTCTTTTTGCTATTATGGATGTTGAAACTATTCATTGTCATTTGGAATTGAACATATGTGACATAGCATTTAGCCTTTCAGGACACACAATATCTAGCTTCAGGAAACACAAAGCATGGTGTGAGTTAGTTCAAGATCGAGAAGTTATCGAGTATCATCATATACAATTGAGGCCAAATCATTAGAAGTAATCTTCAAAATATGTGTCAGATGGCTACTAAAGTGTCACAATACACTTGAATGTTTGAATATTAAAGCATTCACATGTACTTTTTTATACACCAAGAGTGAGACTTTGATGCCTTAATTTTCTAATTGATAAGATACATCCCATGAAGGTGCATTTAAAATAATCCCATTCAAAACTCCTGCAACAATACCAGCACAAGGTAGTGTGAATATCCAACCAAAATAACAAAATGCCACAATTCTCCAATTAACAGATTTTAAATCTTTATTACATAGACCAACGAAAACAGTTGCCCCAACTGCACTTTGTGTAGTGGAAACTGGGATCCCTAATTGCGTAGCCATAACTGTGGTCACAGCAGCACCTAGTTCAATGGAAAATCCCCTCGATGGTGATTGCAAAATTAATCTATTACCCAAATTTTTCATAATATTATACCCAAAGGTCCAAACACCTAGGACCAATGCTGAAGCAGTATAACAAAGAACCCAAATCGGCACGTCTGCCTTTTTATCCACACGATTTGTGTTATATATATTGAAGATAGTGGCTAAGGGACCTGCTGCATTGGCAATATCATTTGAACCATGAGCAAAGGACATTGTACAAGCTGTGATTGCTTGTAGTAATGAAAACAAGTATTCAATTTTGTTATCGTAATATTTGGAACGTTGATGCATATCTTTCAAATCACCGGATAACGCACTTTTAGCTGTCATTTGATTGGAAATAACATCTTGGGTCCATCCATGACTTATGACCAACCATGATAAATAACCCCATTGCTTTGGTTGTTTCAATAAAGACCACCATAATTCGCTTGTTTTTTGCTTTGGTTGTAGTGGAGTTTCAGTAGCTGTAGTTTGTCTTTCCACATCTTGAAAGTGTTCATGTTTTGGGTATTTAGATTGTAAAATTTGTAGTTCTTTTTCATAATTTGAAGCATTCGAAGCGTTTTTATCATCTGAGGATTGGTCTTGAATTTGAACGTTTGCCTCATCTTTGTTGGTTCCATCTTGCTCTTCCAAAATTTCTAAAAGTGGTTTATCATCACTGTGATACTTCCCAGCGTAATAGTCTGGAACTAATAAATGTCCTTCAGGCATTGGGGGAATATCATCGGTTGATTTGAAATAGAAAGTTGGGCCTAAGAACATATGATACCATTTCAATCTCCAATCATTATGAATCAAACGACGTCTGAAATATGGTAATAAGAAAATGATATATAGTAAAGATGCAACAG
>JAJMFN010000013.1:0-45167 GCA_030574735.1 Hansenula sydowiorum
TTTCTCACTCACAGCATTTGTTCATATATTCAGCATCACGTCATTTTGTATTATAGTTATGGTCATCGGGCATCAAGCATAAGATAGAAATAATCATGTCCTCACAAGCATCAGCAATCCATCGGCTTCCCTCACAATCTTTATCACAGTTATTGAGCCATGAATCAACATTGGCACCGCTTTCGACTAGTATCGAGGCGTTTGATGATACTTTGGAAGGCGGGATGTACCCGGGGCAAATATATGAAGTCAGTGGGATAAGCGGGTCTGGGAAGACAAGTCTTAGCTCACAGTTGGTGAAGAATGCCCTATATACTGGCCAAAATGTACTATGGATAAGTACTCTACAAACAATACCCATTGATAAGATCAATAATTTCTGTCATGATAATCCGGAAGTGTTGAAGAATTTACATCATGTAAGACTTGATTCATTAGGACCGCTCTTCATATTCATTCAATCTCTTGGTCTAAAATTGACCAAATACTCACTCATCATAATTGATGATTTTGCAGATTGTATTACTAGATGCTTTGATGATAGTGTGGCTATGATCAATGGTATACGGCGGAAAAGAAACCAAGCAGTAGTGGATAGTAAGAAGAATAAGGCGTTTCAAAGTCTGTTGAAATTGTTGTCAGCTTATTGTGCAACTAATAATTCAATTGTCGCACTCTTTAATTCCTCAAATATTCTGAATATGTCATTTGTTGAGATCAAGCCCAAACCAAAGCAGTTAACTCAACTACCACCATCCTCAAATCCATTTTCATCACAAAGTTTCATGGGGTCATTGGAGTCTAAACCAAAGAGACGATATCAACAAGTCTTGGTATCTCCCATGGGTGATCATCATATATGGGCCACTTATTTGAAAGCTAGAATTATGCTTTATAGAGATTGGACATCTGAAAATTACTCCACTGCATCCACTGCAATCTTTGCTCACTTCAAATCCAATAGACTACAAAAACAAACAAACACCGTGCCGAAAATGGTTAGTTTCCAAGAAACTTCATCAGGTATTGTGGAAGTTGCGAAAAATGTTATACCCATTGTTGCAAATGTTTTAAACTCGTTCACTTTGGAAGAAAATGATATTGTTACAGACTCGGAAGGCGATGGAGAACTTGAAGATGAACCAAGAACCACAGGCATGGACTCGGCTCCTATAGCATTGCTGGAATCTTCACCTCGTCATGATGATATTATGAGCGCAAAGACTATTCTACCTGAAGATCTGATGAACCAAATTTTGGAAGTATCACAGCAGATTATGACACAAAAAACTAGGGAGAATCAAGATGACGGAAATGGTGATGAAGATTATATAAATGTTGGTGGGTCAATAGTTCAAGAGGCAGTGGAACCCCAGTCAATGTCAGAATCAAAATCTGACGAGGAGCAGGAAGCAGGAACCTTTGAAGAACAGAACAATGAAGAACGTGTTTTTCAAGCAGAGACAGCTCAAGAGGAGCTTGATAAACCAGATGAAATTTCACACGATGGAGGAAATGCTGTTGATGATAGTAGTGCTACTGAAGGGATCACAAAAAATGTTAGTGAAACGATACAACCAATGGTTCAGTGGGACGATGCTATAGAAGAGGAAATAATTCATTCGTCACACATTATTGAAGCTCAGAATAAGACCATCTCCTTCACAATTCCAAACGACCCCTTACCCATGGCAGAGGACACGTCTGTTGAGTATGAAGAGATTGAAGATGAACTGGAAGAACTGTACCCTACACAACCTGAATCATTACATGTAACTCAACTTTCACAAATACCTTCACCACCTTCTCAAAAATCAAAGAAAAGATACCATCCTAGTAATCTAAGCAATGCTGTGAAACGATTACGCCTCCCTCTTCAAGACACCTCCAACATCAACTACGATTATTGCAACGACAGCCACGACAGCCAATTAGAAAGCGACGAGTTTGTTCCAGCGAGTGCACCATATTTTTAGTAATTATACAAGATCTATCAGTATGTACTATGTAGGCCCAATCCGGGGATCTTTTTCTAGAACGCTCCAGGCCGGATTTTCTTGATTGCGGAATATCTGGAAAGAGCTCAGTTGATAGCACAATATAAAAAAATGGACAAATTGTTGCTTTGAGAACTTTTTAAGACGTTGAGCACTTTGTTGACTTTAAATTTAATATTTAAAGCATTGACACCTTTCTTTAAAAGCTTCACATTCACTTCAAGCGATAACTGCTATTCAAACAATTTCCCTCATTCCGAGTCATCTGCTAGAATTTGGAGAAAAAGTGACAACTAACACTATCAAAACAACATTGTGAAGGTCAACAAAACCACATAGAACGCTGCGGAAACAGAGCTAAATAGAGAGAATTAGAACTGGATACAACTTTACTGAACCATGACCAACGAAGCTCAAGGACAACAATTCGTCCATCCAAAGATTGAGAATTTCGTGAAACCTGGAGATTTCAAGAATCACAAGTTTAGCGGCAGAATATTGAACGCTTTCACTACAATTCCAAACCAAATCTATAGACATGATGCTGAAGATGAATGGGTAAGTACCACTGAGTCCGTTTGAAGTTTGACTCATCGAGCCTTTTCCCCCAAGGAATTGACTTTTTCCTTTGTTTGGGAGGTTCCTCCTTTTCATTGCTTTTAGCAATCATGTGATGAACAACGTCAATCTTTTCAAAGATACAATAACTAACTAATACACAACTTTAGAAAGTGAAAAATCTTGCTGGTAACTCTGCATTATTATCATCCTTTAATTATCTTGATCAAGAAACCGAATGGGAGAATCATTTGATTGCATGGACCGGTGAATTGAAAATCGAGAGAAATGATCATAATCAAAGCGATGATCCATATTATCTTGATAACGAGGATAAAGAAAACGTTGAAAAATTGATCAATAAAGAAAACAACACTGAAAACATCCACCCTGTTTGGTTATTGACAAGAGATCAACCAAGATGGAGAAAATATGCCGAAAATGTATTGTGGCCTGCATTCCACTATATTATGGGTTCAGCTTCAGATGGGAAAGAAGAATCTCAATGGTGGTATGATTATGTTAAATTCAACGAGGCCTACGCTACAAAGATCTTACAAACCTACAAAGAAGGTGACGTTATCTGGATCCATGATTACTACTTGTTGTTATTACCTCAACTGTTGAGAATGCGTTTACCAAATGCTGTTATTGGATTTTTCCTCCATGCTCCATTCCCTTCAAGTGAATATTTCCGTGCCTTACCAAAAAGACAACAATTATTGGACGGTTTACTTGGTGCCAATAAAGTTACTTTCCAAAATTTCTCATTTGCAAGACATTTCATTAGTTCTTGTAAGCGTTTATTAGGATGTGAAACTACTCCAAATTCAGTCAACATATATGGTAATACAGTTTCTGTGGATTCGTTACCGATTGGTATTGATGTTGCCAGAATTGAATACGATGCTTTCAATGCTGAAATTGATACCAAAGTACAAGCCATTAAAGAACTCTATGGCCATAAAAGATTGATTGTCGGTAGAGATCGTTTAGACTTTGTTAGAGGTGTTGTTCAAAAATTGCAAGCTTTTGAAGCTTTCTTGGAAATGTATCCTGAATGGAGAGATAAAGTCATTTTAATTCAAGTGTCATCACCAAATGTTTTGCATTCAACTAAAGTTGAAAATCAAGTCTCTGAAATGATTGCTCAAATTAATGGTAAATTCGGTTCATTAAATCATACTCCTGTTCATCATTATCAAATGAGAATTGATAAAGCTGAATATTTGGCTTTATTGAGAGTCGCAGATTTAGGGTTGATCACCTCTGTTAGAGATGGTATGAATACGACTGCATTGGAATACGTTGTTGCTCAGAAACATAACCATTCCCCTTTGATTTTATCAGAGTTTAGTGGTACCGCTAGTGTTTTGAAAGATGCATTAATTGTTAACCCATGGGATTCAGTCGCTGTTGCTAAAACTATAAATGAAGCTTTGAATTTTGACAATGCTAGAAAAAACCATTTACAAACAAATTTATCAAAAGATGTTGTTTCAATTCAAACTTGGACTAATCAATATTTGAAATCTTTACTATCTGGCGTTGATGGTGATAATAGAAGAAAATTGACTCCTGCTTTGAATCGTCCTGTTTTATTAGATCATTATCAACATGCCAAAAGACGTTTATTTCTTTTCGATTATGATGGTACTTTAACTCCAATTGTTAAGGACCCAGCTGCTGCAATTCCTTCAGCTAGACTAGTCAACATTTTGAATAAACTTTCAGAAGATCCAAATAATCAAATTTGGATCATTAGTGGTCGTGATCAAGCATTCTTAGAAAAATGGCTGGGTAATAACCCTAAAATTGGGTTATCTGCTGAACACGGTTGCTTCATGAAGGATATCAAATCATCATGGGTCAATCTTGCTGCTAAAGCTGATATGTCATGGCAAGAAAAGGTTGAGAAAGTGTTTACCGAATACACTGATAAGACTCCAGGTTCAAACATTGAAAAGAAAAAAGTTGCATTAACATGGCATTATAGAAGAAGTGATCCTGAGTTGGGTGAATTCCAAGCAAAAGAACTGGTTAAAGAATTACAAGAAACCATTGCTCAAGATTATGAAGTTGAAGTCATGACTGGTAAAGCCAATGTTGAAGTTCGTCCAAGTTTTGTCAACAAGGGTGAAATTGTCAAAAGATTGACTTTAACAAGACATGGTGATCCACAACAAAATGGCGCAGCCTTCGAAGCCGCAGCTCGCAATCATGAGGAATTACCAGATTTCATCTTGTGTCTTGGTGATGATTCAACCGATGAGGATATGTTTAAGAAATTAATAACGATTGAAAAAGATTGGGAAACCAATGATGGTTATCACAAGCATGCCAAGTTTGACAATTTTGGATTCTATCCCGTCAGAGTCGGCCCAGCTTCTCAACCAACTAGTGCTACTGCTCATTTAAGTGATCCAAATCAAGTTTTGGAAACTTTGGGTTTATTGGTTGGTACTGTTTCATTGTTTGAAAGCCCTGGTTCTGTTGAATTGGATGATAGAGGGCATATCAAAAACAGTGAACAATCACAAAGATCCGAAGCTGCTGTTGCTGCTCATCGTATGAAGAAATCCAACTCTGTCAATTCTGTGAACTCGGTCAATAACACTTCTCTGAAGAACAAGAACTAAGGGAACTTTTTTGATCGATTTCAGCATATATAATAATTTATTTATGATTATTTTTGTTTTCCTTTGCCCTTAACACCAATTTTTTAGTTTTGTTAAATGCTCAAAGCTTTGTTACATTTGATTTGATAAATTAGATATATAAATATAGAAATTTAAGAATTATTACTGAAAACTTTGCCCTTGGCATATTGAATATTAGCTGTATAGTATAGTTTTTGACCAACTGGATCATAAGTATTTGCGTAGCGACTTGACTGAGATACAAACAGTACAGTCCCAAACATTATGCTGATCTGAAAAATGAGCTAGGTGATCCAGATGTTACGTCAAACTTTTGAACTGTATTAAGCTAAAGGTGCTGAAAAAAATTTAAAGTGATTTTCCATTCCCTAGGTACAAGATGATAATATCGTAGCAGTTCGTGTCATTGGTAATCTTGATACATAAAGATATATAGATATATAAACCTTTGAGCAACTTGTGTTCATCGGGACGAATCACCACCAAGCCAGTGTAAATTGTTGTAACTTCCTTCGATATTTTTACGAATCTTGACTAATTTTTGATTTTGAATTTCAGCTTGTTGAAAATTTCTTGCAATTGTAGCATTTCCTTGATTCAAAACACCAGAAAGATACCTTATCAACGGAGAGTATCCCATCTTGGCCAAATTAAAAGAAACTTGTGATGATTTTTGCTTTTGATCAGAATTACTGTTTAATGTATCAGATTTGATGTATAGTAAAATTGAACATAATAGTGGGAAATGTTTTAATTTTTCGAAATCTTCCAAGATTAAAGTAATCTTTTGATTGATTTCAAGTTTTGATAAATTTTCATAGTTATAAACTAATTGTAGGAAGGAAACTGTCACATTTATCAAGTATTTTTGTTGGATTGAATTATGTTTTGAGTTCATAAGATCATGTACTTTGCCCAGTAACACAGTTCTTTCCTTCGTAAATTCGACAACCCCTTCATTATTTGAACTTCTTGTGAAGTAGTGAATGTTTGATTCGATGATGAGTAATGAATTGAGCACTGAATATATATGAACTTCAGAATGGAAGCCTTGGATATTGATCGGTATGAATCTCAACTCATCAGATGATGAATCAGCTGGAACTTTTTGACGAGAATCTTCCATAGTGATTAGAAGCTTATAAGAATCTCTAGCAGCTTTCAAATTTCCCTGTAATTGATGTTTGAGCCCCAATGCGTACAAAGTCTTGAGTCGAAAGCCTTCCACAATTACAGAGGGAGTGTTTTGTAACGAGTCTTCGAGATTCTGAACCAATTTTTGATCGATCGGGCCAACTATTGAGCATTCAATAATTCTATAGAAACAGGCCAATGATTGAAGATATTTCAACTCATCATAATGTCTTTTAAGAGATTTGATTAACTTTGTTGCATCATTATGGTTTTGTAGTTCTTGTTCGATCAAAACTGAGGCTTTGTCAAATAATTTAAGTGATTTCCTTTTTTCAAAAGTTGTATTTAGTAGTGATAATCCATACAACAGACATATCAAAATATTCAAAGTGGAAGGTAAAATACCAATTGATACTTCGATACATCCTCCTCTGATTGGAAACTTGACACACATAGAATAATTATCTTTGAAATTAGCAGCCATCGTACCAGCTTTTCTGAATAATTCATCAGTTTCTTTAAAATTGTTCAGACTCTTATTGGTAACCCTTTGAAGTAGAGCTATGAAAATTTGATACAATCTGAAACATGGAGTTTCACTCTTAAGCTGTGAGATATCAGTTATTGGAATGGCGCCTTGTTGAATAGAAAGGCACAGTTCATTGAACTGAAGAAACATCAAAGCATCATCTTGAGATGTTTTAGATCTGTAGTTTTTCAAAAATCCTTGCAAATATGGTAAAGCTTGTGATGGATCAAACACGATCAAAATCTTGAATTTGAGATGTACTAAATACAACGATAGATCAATGTCAGAGTCTTCAAGAAGTTCATTAGTTAGTTTTAAAGCTTGTTTGAATTTCTTTTCCTCATATAGTAGATTGATAACATTGGTTTGAGAGATAAATTTCAATGAAGCGTGTTTATCATCACATAGCATCGTTACTTGATCCAAATGATAGCCAGCAGTGTTTTTGGGGTCTCTTTCAATTTCACTTTCCCCATGAGGTAACTCAGATAGTATTGCAGCAATTTTGCAATGACATTGGATACGATAGTCTTTGCTTGTTTTCATTGTATTATTCAAAACTTTTTTGTAGCATGTGATTGCCAGTTCTTTCAAAGTGTAATACTCTTGCAGGTTTTTCTTAGTCTTGATAAGATGTGCAGTTTCATCAGCATGCTGTGAATATTTTTCAGCTAGTTTCATCAACAATAACGGTGAATTGTTTATTAATTCTTTCAAAGGTATCTCTTTGCTTTGATCACAATCAGTCTTGGAAGGAGCTTCTTGAGTTCCAATACGTTTCACTAGGCCTTGTCTGTTATCTTCGAGTTGCGGAGACTGAAAGTTGAAGCTTGTATCAGAATCGAGCGTGGCATTCGGAGTTCCTTGTCTGCTTGAATTAATGATAGGTTTTGATGGGGTTTTTAAATCACCCATTCTTCTTTTTTTCTTTGCAATTGATGGTTTTTCATCTCTGACTTGTGCTTTTATAGAAGTTTGAGGTGTTGAAGATGGAATGTAGGATGATGTTGATGAATGTTGAATCTGAGGTGGATCTTGAACTGAGGGTCTAGGTATTTGATTTTGTTCAGAGTTTATTGATGTATTTTGAATGTTCTGTTGCTGAGATATATGAGTTGGTGTCTGATAGGGCTGTGTAAGGCTATGCACTGGCCTTTGATTGTTAAAATGGGCTTGTGAAATAGCAGGAGAAACGTTTTGATATATTTGGGGTTGGATTTGTGATTGTGGAGAGTAAGGTTGAGATTGGGAGATGTGTGGCGAGGACTGGAAAGAAGGGGCCTGATAGCTTGGAGGAGGAACAGGCTGAGGAGCGGGCTGAAAGATAGGTTGTTGTTGGTATTGATCAAAGCGACCATTTTGTGGTGGGTATTGACTTATCTGATGTTGTTGAATATAGTTTTGCTGCATATCGTATTGAGGTTGATTATAAGTATTATAGTCATTGATAGGAGGATATTGATGAGCATGTGGTTGAACACCCTGTCCAATACCATGATTAGGTTGTTGTTCGAATGCAAAATTTGGTTGAGGTGGAGGTGGAGGTTGTTCGTAACTCGTATTCATGTTATAATTGGGCACTGGTTGTTGAAACTGCTGAAATTGTTGCTGGGGTGTGCCTTGCCACTGTGGTGGCTGTTGACCATCCTGGTAGTACCCCTGGCCTTGATTGTACCCTCCGTTCATTATGAATCAGCACCTGTATGCCCTGTTGAACAACCAGTCAACCTTTCCTCTGTAGATTACATCAACTTTTGGCGTGTTTACACGTTAAAATTAAACCGCGAATTCTTTAAGCGTCGCCCGGTGTTGAAGTTTTTGATATTACTAACAACTACTGGTACTTTATTCATGATGATGTTGATGATTCACCTTAGTTCAGAACCACCAGCAATGAACATATCTCAAGATCCAGGCACTATAGTCTGCTTTGGTTCCACTGTGCTCCCACTTCCATAATAACCTCTACAAACCATCTCTCAGTTCTATCAATCTGTCGTATCTGAACAAGCAACACTGGGAGATCTGAGGCATTCCAATCACCACATACACACTGAACAACGATTCCACCGATTGTTAGCAGACCAGCACCACTAACCACACTCATCTCCCACAGGCAAAACCTGCCTAGCTTCCCACTCTCTCCATACAAAAGAGCTCATCTCACAGCAACAAGACTGTCATTATCCCCCGTGCCACTTGCTTTCCTGAAAAACTATTTAAACAATCGTTTTTCCCACTTTTTCGAAAATCGCCAATGAGCAAATTCTGAAGCATTTTCAAACCTGTTCAGGACACATCTTCACCAGATTGTACCAACGTTCAAGTTTAAACGAGTCTGTTTGAGTTCTTTTGACTGCGCTCGATAAGGAGACATTTGGTTGTTACTCTTTATACATTAATCACTTTTCAATCTGCATCAAGACCCAGGTTTTATACACTTTATAGATCTCTTTTAGTTTGGCCATAGAAGAACTATATTGCCCATTCAACCAAACTAAATCCCACCCTCAAATAAATAATAGCATCTTTTCTTAACTCTTTACATCCAAACAATATACTTCTAATAACAACAAGCCAATATGGACACTTTCAAACCCCCACAAACCGTTGCTGATGCCAAGCTGTTTACATCTTCAAACTCGTTTGGTTATCCAACCGCTTCACAAGATCTTTCAGAAGTCAAGCAAGATCCAAGTTTAGTTAGTGAACCTGTGAATGATGCCGATGAGGACTCAACAACATCCGGTATTGTTCCAACATTACAAAATATAGTCGCCACTGTGAATTTGGATTGTCGTTTAGACTTGAAAACAATTGCATTACATGCTCGTAATGCTGAATATAACCCAAAACGTTTTGCCGCTGTGATTATGCGTATCAGAGAACCGAAAACCACTGCCTTGATTTTTGCATCTGGTAAAATGGTTGTTACTGGTGCTAAAAGTGAAGATGATTCTAAATTGGCTTCAAGAAAATATGCAAGAATTATACAAAAATTGGGGTTCAATGCAAAATTCACCGATTTCAAGATCCAAAACATTGTTGGTTCTTGTGATGTCAAATTCCCAATCAGATTGGAAGGTTTAGCATTTAGTCATGGTCCCTTTTCATCTTATGAACCAGAATTATTCCCTGGGTTGATTTATAGAATGGTTAAACCAAAAATTGTTTTGTTGATTTTCGTCAGTGGTAAGATTGTTTTAACTGGTGCTAAACAACGTGAAGAGATTTATCAAGCTTTTGAAGCTATTTATCCCGTTCTTAATGAATTTAGAAAGTTATGAGTGTGTTTTTATTTTTTTCCAAAAAAAATGTTTTTAATTCACAATTTGGAGGTTATTTTGAATTTCAGTGTTTAATTGTTGTTGTTGTTTTTACTTGTTTATTATACTGTTTTATTTATCTGTTGTTAGGAGAAGAGAAAAGAAAAAGATGGGTTGACATTTGCTAGTTATTTGAATTATGAAAATAATCAAAGATACTATTTTTATGTGTATTATACTATATATATATCATGGTTTAGATTCGGCATTACACGATCTGAATTGTTCAAACCAAATACAAAAAAAAAAAAATATGAAAATAATTCACGAAATCTTTATTGAAATGTGTAGAATTACGTGGTTAAAGTATATATAAACACCTTTTATTGATCATATTCATCATTAACTATATTATATCGGAGCCCTGCAATATTAATTTCACCATTCAAGAAACTCAAATTCATCATTCATTTAAACCTTTTGATACATCAAAATATAAGCAGTTTTAACATCATCATTATCACCACCGTTTAGTACTTCTTCAGGTTTCAATTCTTCTATACTGGTATCGTCGATTCTAATCCAACTGTTTTTATCACTTCTCAAGACATCAACAGTATAATGTCCACCTTCTGAACTTATACCATGATGATAAACAACACCTGTTAATTTATATTTTAAATTGGATTCTAAATGTCTTTCAGTTTTAGATATCAGTTCTGATGGTATGGAAAATTCATGTTGATAAGATATCTTTTTGCGAATTTTTTCAATACGTCCATTTCTTTGATATCCATCTTCTTGAACTTTATTAACATAAGAAAATCTCTTCAAATGTATAATCATAACTTGTGGTAGTTTATTTATACTAGTTTGCTTTTTAGCAACACCTTCTTTACCATCATCAAGTTTTAATGTGATTTCTTCATCTTGAGATAAGTGTCTCATAGCATCTTCTAATGTGTTAATTGACTCATCACTAATATCTAATTGCATCTGTTGAAATGGATCTAATGTTATACTTGTTTCACGTAATTTTGGAGCATCTAAAACAGATCTGAATTGACCACCAAATAATTGTCTAATCGGTGATGGTTTAACTTCAACTGTTCTTTTGGCACTGATTTTTTTCTTACCAACACCAACTTCTTGCCATCCATCTTCACTCATGATTGAATTGCCCCCATTTGATTCATTACTTGATTTAAAATCTTCATCTGTTTGGAATTGATTTAAAGTGGAGATGATAGATTGTCTTGTTTCATCATTAGGTATCGAATCTAAAAGAGTTTTGATTTGTACTTGTTTTAATGAACCAACACTTGAAATAAATTCTTCGTGTAATCCATCTAATAAATAACCGAAAAATTCTTCGGCATCTTCTTGTTGTCCCCATTGTAAATGACCGAATCTTTGATTTTTAGAAATTTGTTTATAAAATTGTTCAGGAGCAAATGCTTCACCAAATTTTTTCTTTTCAGATTTTTGAACATTGAAATTTTTATATATTTCAATAACAGCATCAATTAGAGGAGTTGTAGATTCTTCAGCCCCTAAAGTTTGTATAGTTCTTGTGGAAATGGCATGTAGAGTTTGATAAAAAGGTTGACAATATAGTAAAAGTTGTAAAATTGAGCTCATAAAGCAAATGTTCCCCGTGTTAACTAAACCTCTTGGAACAATAACAGGTAATTTACTTGTTCCCACAAATTGTTTTTGGAAACTCTTATCCAACATTGATCTTAAGACAACAACACCCAATGGTTCCAGAACATTGGAAATAGATGGAACGTATTTTTCATCTTTTTTAATAGGACCTGAAGTGGCAGATGTAGTTGTTGATGCTTTTGGTGAGTTCTTCTTGGCAGCTTGTTCAGCAATTTTTGACCATGAAGGTGTTAGAGCTGGTGTTGGTTTCCTTATTTCTGGAGAAGGTGTTTTGTAGTCTTCAGCGGTTGTTTCTATTATGTCAACATCTTTACTTGAAGCTTCAGTGATAGGATTCTTGACATGGTCATCATGATTCTCTATGCTTTCCTTTTTGATTGGTTCATTTTCCTTTCCAACATCTTTGACTTCATCAAGATCTTTAAACTTCTTCTTTTGACTCTCCAATTGTGCTTCATTTGTTCCAAAAAACCATGATCTATTTGGCAATAATTTAGGTGGTTGTGATTGAGGTTGGAAAACCAAAATTGGTTCTTCAATGTTTATGCTATTACTATGACTTTTTGTAGGGTCTTGGGTATGATTATTATGATTATTATGGTTGGATTCGATGCTAGATGATGACTGTGGAGCTTTTGGTGTTGAAGAAACAGATGGTGGCGATGAAGCGCTTGTGGTATTTGCGATATTCTGATCAGGGGAAGCTTGGCCCATGCTGGATATTGGGGATTCTAGGTGTTGACGAGGCTCAGAGTGGCCATTTGAGGATGGCGGCGTATTGTTTTGTAGGTATTGGTGATGCTGTCTGGAGGGAACGAAGTCCTGATTTTGATAAACTAGCTTCTTCTTCTGTCCTGAAGAGCTATGACGAGGTGGTTGGTTCTGTATATGTTGCTGCGGGTGTTGAGGCAGATACTGCATTGGGATTGGCTGATGAGGTTGAGGATAGTTGTTGTAGAATTGAGGAATGTACATTTGCTGCTGTTGTTGGAAAACAGCCATTTGGGGATCCATGAATTGGTATTGGCCATAACCATTCAGTTGGGGAGGAAACGGCATGAATGGTTGCGGATGCTGAGGATGCTGAGGGATAGGCTGAGGATGATGCTGCTGCTGTTGGGGCTCTGGCATGGAGCCATATGGGTTGTATGCTGGATGGTATTGGGTGGTGGGTCTACTTCTTGGTTCACTCATTCTAACATGTGTAGGTTTCTATGGATAAACTGAAAAAAAAAAAGGAGCTTTTTATGAGAGCTCTTGTTGGATGGACAATATGGAGATGGAGTGGTATAGGGATCAAAGTGGTATCTTGATATGGGTGTCCCTGATTTGAATTCTGCTCTTGATTTAATGGGTTCTATCTTGGTCTTGTCGATTTGTAACAACAGGAGATAAAATAATGACAATCAAGATCTTTTTTTTTCGTCTTTGTTAATGCTAATGACGTCCAATTCTGGTCTCGGAAGTGATGCGACTGGCTGTGTTGCAATGCCTAGGAGGTGTGTGTGCACTGTGTAGTGACTTTGTGATGTTAACAATGAGGAATTTATCAAGCCCTTCTTCAACGACTTTTAAAACTTCTCTTTCTCATCAACAATTTCCATTTTTTGTTATTCGAACGTTTTTCCAATTTTCGCTTGAGAAAAACTCTCTCCAACAGAAAAATTTAAAAAAAATTTCAAAGATTACCCGTGTACTACTGACACAATAAACTGATATCTTTACTAAACATTAAATTTGTTGATTTATAGACCGTGACCGTGAGAGGTATACTATGTCACCAGCTGCGAATGGAGACGGAGCCATTCGTCCAAAGTAGCTGTTTTCACCGTGTAAGCATTGGGTAGGTGCTCGTAATGGGTAGTCAAAATGTAGAACGAGAGCAAATGCTCACAAATAGGTATTCTGGAGCCATTTGTATGTGAAAATTGCGGAAGATTGAATCTATATCCATAATTATTCGAAGCTTCAGTGACAACAGTCTTTGAAAGATTCAATTCTTGCTGGAACTGCCCACATGAGCAAAACCATTGGTGAATATCAACAAGAACGAGCTTGTTAATCTGATCTTGCACCAAGACAACATAATCATCTTTCTCTCTATCGAATTTGAAATCATCCACAGATTCATCGGTTGCCTCATGATAAATATGGATCTGAATTGATCGATTATCCAATATTTCTAGCGCTTTGAGATAGATGTTGGGAAACATGAATGTCAATGTTAATGATGCATTTTCATCAATTTTTGCAACTTGTTCATCATTCGCTCTCTCAACGAATAAACCAGATATTAAAGACTCAGCAACGTCTGGGAAATCCTCCAAGACTTGCCCCATCTCATCATAGGAACCAGCAAACGAGAGGGATCTGTTATTCTAGGAGTGTGTTGTTGGTCATGTGAGGTTTCTGTCATTTTGAATTTGTTCGCGAACGTTCTTACTAGCTGCTAGATCTGACCATATAGGTAATCGATGTCGAGCTAAATCGTGAACAATTATCGTGAATTTTTACTGTTAATACTATACACGCAATATGTATGTCTAAAAGTAGTCTTATATTTTCATCTGTATTATTATTCATTTAATCTAATTGTATAATCGTCACCACTTTGTGTGATATAACGAACCCATGGATAACTTTGATATTGCATTTTCGGTTCGTTGATTCTTAAATAACGTACTTGAATCCCACTTGTTGTGAAATAAGGTATTTGAAATTTAACTTGAATTGGTCTTTTAACTTTGAAACTTGAATCATCAATTGTAACTGAAGGTAAACCTAATTCTGCAGCCATTGCATATTCTTTACCACCTTGGAACTGTTTTATCTTCCATACAATGATTGATTTTTCAGGAACCCATTTCAATGAGCCATTGGAATATCTGAATTTTGGACTATCAGCATCTTCTGGTATTGGGATATGAATTTCAACATTATTTGCAGTGGATTTTTTCTTAATTTGTGCTTTTATTTTAGCATGTATTTCAATGCGACTATTCGAATGCTTGGAAATTTTACAATCCACCAATATCAATGGCTTCAATGGTGTTGATAATCTATAACTCATCAATTCAAATTCACCATCTGGAGGAATAAATGTAATGATTTTTTCATTTTCAAATTTACTCAATCGAACACATTGATGAAATTTCACATCTTCCATTTCAACACCTTTGGAATTATTTGTTAATTTATCGTTAAGTCCTAATCTTAAATCGGGCATACCTGATAAATGTGATTTTATTTTAATTTTCCCCAATATTTCCGATCTAAGAACTTTCCCCTGCGGATTTATCAACATATTGATACTTTCAACAACATCCAAGAAGGCTTCATTTTTTTTATACATGATACCTTCAGATCTCCATGAAACTGCATTTGTAAGAGCACTTGGCGGACCAAAACTTGGTTTTGTTCTTTCTAATGCAAATGATTTTTGTGTTATATATTCTTTCAACATTTTGGTCTCTGTGATTTGTGGGAATCCAAAATCCATCATTTCGTCCAATAGCTCGTATATTATAACGAAATTGTCTCTAATGGATTCTTCCTCCAATTCTTTAAAATAGTCCGTTAAGACACCAACAACCTTGTGTAAGAATAGAAAAATTTGGGCAACATTGTTGTTTGATTTCGTCAATGCCAATAGGTATAAGTTGTTATGCGTGATGTATAGATAATTGATTCCGTTATGTGATATAACTGGCGAAGCTGAAGCTGGGTCATCTTCTGATTCCACCAATAAGAAAGGGAACTTGTCAACTGCAGAGCTTGGAATATCACCTTTGTAATCTCTCGAAAGTAGCGACTTCCCCTTTATATCACAAAAATGAATCACCGAGGCCATTTTGAAACGTTTGGTGAAATGGGAAAGGTCTAGCGTTCTGGTAGATAAGACGAAGCCTGTGCTGTATTGATCTTTGTTTTCAATTCTGTTGATGCTCAGATTCGTGTCAAGTTTTCAATTGGAAATCCAAATTTGTCCTTAGGAACCTTTTGGTTTTCGCGAATTTTGAAATGTTTAGTTCAAATCATCACCAAAACAATTCTTGAAGTGGTCTTTTGAACAACGCCGCTGTCATTCGAAAGCGATCTTGGGGATAAAGAGAAGGATAATTGGCCACTGTTCTAATTTCTGGTGTGATGAATGGGCAAATGGATGAGAAATTGTCGAGAATTTTGGCTGGAAACTCGAAGCTGAAGCACCATTATGAGTTTCTATTGAATAAGAAGAAAGTGGCTGACAAGGCATTGGAAGACTTCATCAAAAGGGTAGAGAAAGATAGTGAAGACTTGGGAGACCAGATCAAGAACGACCCTACTGAAATTGACCATTATGACAAGGCGGTTGATTATATCAGTCTCGTGATCTTGAAAAATGAGGCCAAAGTGGACGAGATCAAGAAGTACATCACACAACAAGAAGAGATGGAAAAAGTTTGGGAATACACTCATAAGCGTTTTATGTCAGATGGTAAGACAACAGATACAACAATGAACGAATTCTACCAATATATGATGGCTCAATTGGAAGAGTTTAGTAAAAAATGTCACCACAAATTTTTCGCTATGGGGATTCCACTATTTTGCATAAAGAAAGAAAAAATCTACACCAATCTAAACAAGGATAAAAGAAAATTGATTGCGTTTATTCAGGATCAAATCACAGAGAGTTGACCTTTGAGTGTTGATCCACTTCAAAACAGACAAGGAAAAGAAATGGAATGTTTGTGAGCTTGGAGACTCCGAATTGTGAAAAGGGAATAAATCCCCAATGGAATTCGATGTACTATGATGCACTTTTTAGTCTTTACAATCCCTAATAATCGTTAGAAAGTTGAAATCAGATAAAATCTTCATCCAGCTCACCCAAACCACTGACTTGCCCTAAGCAGGAACTCAAAACGAGCCCCAAAAAGAAGGGATGTTCAGCCATATCATCGGTCAGACACTCTCCAAAGAGGATTGCGTGATTGACCAGGCCATGCCAAATCAGAGTTTGTGAGATTGTATTGATAATTTAAACGAAAAATGGTAAACAGTTTGAAAAGTTTTGGCGGTAAATTTTTTTTTAATGGAACACTCGATAAATTTCGCGAAGATCTGTCAGTCCGTGTAGGGCATCTTTTCAATACAACAGTATCAAGACATTCTCACTATTGATATACTGAAAAGGATATATATTTGGATATTCTAAGCAGAAAAAGCTCTTGCTTAAAGGGTCGAATAAACAGTATAAACAATTGATATAAAAAATTGTGAAGTTTCGAAGAAATAAACGGGATACAAATTTTAGTACGTACAAATATCGTGAACCAAAAAAGCATATAGAGAAAAAAAAGCATAAAAAGATGGAAGTAGTAAAAATATAGTATTTAAGGAAGGGCTTGAACGCAATGGGGAGTAGGAATGCACCCCCGTCCCATTGGTGTATTTTAAGCAAGAACTGAAGCACTGGAACAGTATGAGATCTGTGAACTGTCGATGAAAAGATCATTAAGCTAATAATTCAGCACCAGTTTCATGAGTACCTGAATTTGGATCAACTTCAACACCACCTTCTTGGATATTGGAGTCATCTCTGAATCCACCACGGCCACCTCTAAAGCCACCACGACCTCTAAAGTTCCCACCACGACCAGCACCACCACGGCCTCTGAAGCTACCGCCACGACCATTACCACGACCACCTCTGAATCCACCACGGCCTCTGCCTCTTCTTAGCCCTGGGACGTTTGTTCTTTTCTCAGTGACGGAGATTTTACGACTTTTGAAATCAGACCCAGATAATGCAATTGCACCTTCAACAGAACTTTGGGATTCGAATTCAACATAAGCATACCCCTTTGGATAACCGGTGAATCTATCAAATAAGATGGTCACTCTGTTGATAGTACCTGCAGTTCTGAAATATTCATCCAATTCCTCTGGGGTTGCCTTATAATCGACATTCCCAACATAGACAGAACGAGAGTCAGTCTCCTTTTGAGCTTCAATTTCTTCTGGAGTTCTCGTACTTCTGGAACGATATTGACCAGACTCGCCCGCTTCAGTCTGGGCTGGCTTTGTTTCTTGTTGTGGTTGACCATCTTCACCAATGTATTCGGCGTATTCTTGAGCTAATTCTTGCCCGATGGTTTCATTTTGTTCCTGTTTCAATTCAGAAGATTGTTCGTAACTCATTTTTGGTATTCAATTGTGCTGGGAGATCTCTTGTGTGACTTTGTCTGATCTTATGACTGATTTCAGTGATGTGAAGTGCAAATTTGCTGGTATATCTGGTCTTAATTTATATAGATTGTGACTGTAATTATGGGCAGGTGTGTAATGCGTTTAACCCCATTCAAATCTTTCTCCTTACTTCTTTTTTTTGAAAATCTTGAGCTCAATTGAGTATGGTTCCCTCCAGTGGATATACTTTGATAGCTGTGCAGTTGAGTTGACTTATAATTGACCTATTATTCTTCAAGAATGGAAAGTGTAAAGCTTTGTGAAAACCCTTTATTGTTTTCACGGATCATAAAAAAAGTTTCTCGACGTTTTTATGGGGCCCAGAGCATCCCTGAACAACTACAACGTATTCAAAATCCCATACAAAAGTTAATGTAAAGCCTGTCAAATCATTGTCCAATGTGCTCTATCAGCTGTTAACTACAAGGTGTTCAAACTATTCAACCATCCCACACTATTTAACCATCCAATGGCCTTACTTTACCCCTTAATATCGCAGAACCTATCTATTACCATTGCTTACATAAGCTTACCCGGCAGAATGCTCATCGCATAAAAATTATCTTTGGATCTATAAAAATTTATCTTTATATATGAGCTCTTATAAGGAAGTACAGTTTGAAAGAACAGTTTCCAAACTAGCATCACTACATATAGCATCACATCATGGTCTCAGTCAGAAAGAGAGCCTCTGCTCGTTCAGGGAAAAAAGCCACCCGTCGTGTGAAGGACAAGCAAAGAACTATCAATATTGCATCAAATCCTATCATTGCAGCAAATTGGGATTATTCATTAACACTAGCTCAAAATTATAAAAAACTAGGATTGAAGATGAAGATGGGTACCCCTGCAGGTGGTCAAGAAGTATCGTTGGTACCAAGAAAGAAACATAACAATAAATTAGAAAATAAACAATCAGAAGAAGTGGAAACTCTTGATGAAAATGAAATACCTGAAGGTGAAGCCAGAATTGTTAGAGATGAAGATGGTGAAGTTGTAAAAGTCATTTACGGTAAGATGAAGCCAGGACAGGAGAAAATTAAAAATGAAGGACCAAAAACAGAAGTTATAAGACAACTAGAAGAATATGCTCAGTCAAAAGTTCCAAAAAACACTAGAGTACAGAGTGATCGTGAAGAATCTTGGTTAGAAGAACTGTACAATAAGCATGGTGATGATTATGCTGCAATGATGTGGGATAAGAAATTAAACATACATCAACAAAGCAGTGGTGATTTAAGAAGAAGAATATTGAAATGGAAAAAGAAGAATTCCATTGGGAAATAGGAGTTATTATAGTCATTGTTTACATTAATGAAGTGGTTTTTTTTTTTTCAAACGGAAAAGATATATTAGTCTATTTCAGTAATAATAAATAAGTGCAACAACATGTAAACCATTTTTGTTAGTTCGAAAGTGAAACAGATGATAAAATAAAAGAAAAAAGAAACTTTGGGTATGAATGTTTAGGCTCAAGCTTCAACATAAGCTCTGTAAGAGGTGAATTTTGGATCTTTGGTGATTAGTTTGACTTCGGTGTTTGGTGCAATGAAGAAGTTGTAACCAGCTTCAGCTTTCAATTCGACACCATGTTCCGAAACTAATTCACCTTCACCATTAGTGATGATTAATATACTTGGACCTTCGAAAGCTTTGAAAGTTCTTGTACCTTGAGAATTTTTAAAAGTTGTTTGTAAGACTGAGAATTCTTGAATTGGTGGATCATATAGTTTCGATTCACCATCACCTGAACTTCTTTCAAAGATTTGTGGTGACATTTTTTGCTTTTCCACATCATCATAATTATATGTCAACATTTCCACTAAATTCTCAACATCTTTGAATTTTGGAGTGAACCCAGCTCTGACAACATTATCCGAAGCAGCCATACATTCAATGATGTCACCAGAGATATAAGCATGTGGATCTTTGGCTTGTAAAAACATGGCTTCACCAGCATCCAGTTTACAATGGTTTAGTAATAAACAACCACAGAATAGACCAACGTCTAATGGGAATTGTTTGTTTAATCTTTGAATCAAATCTGGTAATTCAGCCTTGTTGAAAATTTCTGGTTGAGTTGTGGTTCTTTCAACTAATGATTTAGCTTGTTCTTCAATTTCTGATTCAGAGGCATTCATAACTTTACCGAAAATCAACTGTAGTAATTTTTTATTCTCCAAATCATCAGAAGAATCTGCAATAGCATCCGGTTTAATACCATTGATGAATTTTGTAGCATTTTCTTCACCAACAATATTGATCAATTCTGGAATTTTCTTCAATTCATCAGCAAGTTCTTCTAATGGTTTGAACCCACAGAAACCTTCAAATGAAGTGACAGCAATGGCCATTTCCGGTTTATGATTGTCATCTGGATAATTTGCTGGATCTTGCACGTGTAATTTGGCACCAAGTTCCTTATCTGGATGTGCTTGGATTGACAAGACTTTTTCAATACTCAACACTTTGAATAAGAATGGTAATTCATTAGTAGCACCGAATTTAGCAATGATTTGTTCACCAAGCAATTCCTTTGGGTTAGCACTAATGACGTCTCTTAATGATTCACCTTTGAGTGTCTTTGATGGCACTTTTGGATGAGTACCCATCCATAGTTCAGCATATGGCTTTGTTTCATCAATGGTGACTTGTTCTGGGTTCGAATGATGAGCAAATTGGGCCACAGCAGAGGAAGAACCAATTTTCCCCCAATCATAATTTTGGTAACCTATGAGATGAAGTGTTAGTACGATATACCTAGTTGATTGCACTCGGTATGGTGTTGTGTGGTTATTTCCTCAAGTATTGAACGTGCCAATCAATGTTGATACATTGTGAACAATGAACAATCAACAAACACGTCAAAACAAACACACCGACACGACACGGGACAAAAAACAAAAAATCACATACCAGAATCTAATCTGAACACTTTGTCACTCATTTTTATAAGAAAACGGGATATTAGCAATTGATCAATAGCACAACAAGGTCAATAGCTCGAGGCTCAAAGAACTAGAAAGTCGAGTTCAAGTTTGAAATGTGTCGAGATGAGAAGAAAAAGTAACAACTACACGAAAATTTCAGATCTATGCAGATCACACATCTGAACACCACATGACGATTCAGGAACCAGCCATTACTGTTATTGTTATTGTTGTTGTTGTTGTTGTTGAAGGGTTATCGTTGCTGGGTGTTGTTGGAGACTGGAAGAGTTAGTTGTGAAGATGGAGAGCTGGATAGAGACCTCCTCGGGAAACAGGATTTCAAAACAGGCACATATCCATGGGTCTGATCATATATTGATCTCGGGGAATGTAAGTACAGAGCTTTTGTGGAACCCGTGACAGTTGGCATGGAAAGAGACTAATGTATTGATATTATAGACCACAGTGAGCCCCCATGCTACGTTGAACGGTGATGTCAAGCTCCAAGAAGGCGAGAAGTCAAGTTTGCAAATCGGCAAATTCTGCTTCATCGATCAGAATGTTCAAATCACACCACCAGTCTTGACGAGAAAAGGGTATGTATTCCAATAACTGTGTCCTACACGGTTTGAAAACTCTCGAGCCATTATAAATCTTTATCTAAACAAAAACAAACTATGAAAAAACGCCAAATACTAACCAAATACTCATCACCAGTGACACCAAAATACATAAGCAAAGTAAAATAGGATCATATACCACGATTGGATTCCAGACAATCATCAACTCGTCACATATTGGAACGAGAGTGCAAATAGGCTCCAATTGTAAACTAGGGAATCAATCCAAAATCCATGATTGTGTTATAATCAAACCAAACACCCAAATTCCAGACAATCAAATAATTCCACCTTTCAAACTTGTTGAATCTCATTTGGACCCAATAACAGGAATAATAAGGCTGAAATTGACAGAGTTGCCAGAATCTTATAAAAAAATCATTGAAACCGATTCCAAATTAAGTTACGCCAATAGCCAATTCACGCCTTCTGAAATTCCATAACCTTGACCAATAGCACAACAAGGCACGATCAACCATTCGGTCCCCAAACTTGCCAGATTCAATCTCTTCTCCAATACTCTTGTTGTTTCCAAACTCAACAAGTCATGTTTATTCGTCAAAATTAATAGTTTTTCACAAGTTGACACCAGTGAGTGAATCAAGTTTTTGCAATGATCCAAATATTTCAGCTGAATCATCTTGGTGGAGTCAATAACTAGTATTAGGCATTTAGTATCATATAAGAAATTCTTGTATGTCGTTATTGGTGTTGAATTTGAAAGTGCAATGATATCCAATGGCACATTGAGCTGATTGATATGATTTAATATTGCTAAAAACCAGCATCGTGTTAGTTTCCACAGATCAAATCAGATAGGATCAAATATTAGACTTACTTTTCTTTCCAGCGTTTTCAGTACCTAAGAATAACACCTGTTTAGGATGTTGCTTCTTGAACCGCTTGAATATTGATTCCCTTGGGGACGCCTGTAGTATTTGTATCATCTATCGGGGTAATAAATAAATGGTTCCTTGATACCTGTGATATACGCGTGTAATTTATGTGTTCCTTGCAATTCAAACTTTTGATCTCTGTGTCTGGCGTGATATCCAAGCCATTCGGTAAGTGGGATTTGAAGCTGTTTAAGTAGATGTCTCACAAGTTTCAGAAATGAACGCTCTTCTAAAAGGTTGTGACAAGATGGATATTTCAAGGTACGAATACTCTTGGATTAGACGTAGTACTTGAAGGAGCAAAGAGTTCTAATGCTCGGTGTGTTAAAAAGAGTGAATTATTTTAATTGTGGACATCAAGCGTTTTAAACGTCAAGGTCAAAAGAGTACAAGTGGAATGTTGATAAAGTTTTCCCTATTGGAACTGGCAAATGACAATCGTGATCTAAATCCAAAAGATTAACTGCATAACCGAACTTTTTATGTGGAAGCCGGTAGGTTCAGGTACAAACGCCTATGATTTCACCTAGAAGTCCTTTCAACAAAGGCTGATAACTCTTGCTATATTTTCCAGGCACCGAGGAACTAGAGTTTCCAAAGGTCCATATATTCTTCAACTTCAACGAGGTCACCAATAATTAGTTTATGCTCTCCATCGATCCTCATGTACCAACTAAACTGATATACCCACCCAGTTCGCTGATTGTTAACTGTGCAGCTTTCTAACAAGTTCAACACCTTGAGGAATTTGCTGCACAGTTTGTAAATCCATGTGGTCGAACGTAGCTTAGCGTATTACATTGGCGAGTCTGGAAAATCCCATCTATAGCTAGTCCAGGCTGATACGTTATGTTAGGCAGGTAGCCCGGTAATTAAGGCTGGTAGGGCAGTTAGACTAGAGCTATAGCTTGAAACTGTTACGAATAGCTCAACAGTTGAAAATGAAGTACTTTTATCAATAGAGCATGTACAACAATAGACATAAGAGCTAAGCGAGCATTAGCGAAAATAATAAAACGCCAAAACAACACTTATTACCGGATTCAGAATGATTACCTATTTAGGACACAAGAGCCACGTGACTGTCATATCACATGACATAACAGTAGGGTGACCCTCGGAATTTTTCAAAAGACTATCACTGTTATGTTTTCAGTTTTTGTTATTGATTTGGAAAGTAGTGAAGGATTAAGTGAAAGTTAAGAAGAGGAACTCATCCATCGTTTAATCTATATTTGCCACAATGTCTGGTATGTGATATGCTCAATAAGGGTCATTGATTTGATACTGGCTGTTGATTGAAGTGTGATTGTGCTCGAAAATGGAACAATATAGTTGTTAATCAGGCTCATTATCAACATCTTGACCTTATTCGTGCAAAAGAAAAATGTAAAATACTAACCATTTACCATAGTCGATTTCAACACCTTAGCCCGTATGTAAGAAATGTCATTTTAGATTTCATTTTTCAGCTAAATTCCTTTTGAACCAATTGACTAACCGTTTGAAATAGAACAATTCACCGAATTTTACTACAACCAATTCGATGCTGATAGAACTCAATTAGGAAACCTATACGTAAGTTTGAACACGCAGTTTTCAAATGTACATTACTAATACATGTAAATAGAGAGATCAATCAATGTTGACTTTTGAAACTTCTCAAGTTCAAGGTGCCAAAGCTATTGTTGAAAAATTGACTTCATTACCTTTCCAAAAAGTTGGTCACAGAATCACCACTCTAGATGCTCAACCAGCCTCTCCAAATGGTGACGTCTTAGTCCTTGTCACTGGTGATTTATTGATTGATGAAGAACAAAACCCACAACGTTACTCCCAGGTCTTCCATTTGATTCCAGATGGAAGCTCCTATTACGTTTACAACGATATCTTCAGATTGAACTACGGTGCCTAAGATCATACAAATATCCTAAAGTGAATGATTTCAATGGTACTTTTTATATTGATATAATATCGGATGTTAATGTCCGTTATTTAGAATGATGTTTTTCTGTCAATGTAGATAATTTTGTTACAATTGATTGTACTCAAAAGTTGGTATACAAGAGGTATGTGAGCAGCAGTGTAGCTACAACTACGATCATGATACCCTCACTAAGCTACTAATTATTGCTCATTATTATTATAACCGACCTTGTATCTTTATAAAAGGTGTAAATCAAAAAAACAGATAGATACACGCAGCATCTCAAGGGACTTATTAAGATTGAATATTAACCATTTATCAAATTCAAGCCAAAATATAAGTACCACTTTCATCGTGATTTCATTATTCTGAGATCTGCATGAGTGAAGTATATGAAGTGGAAGTCACTCTGTTGCTCAATAATTTTATACCGAGTTCATTATTCAATCTAGCAACAGTTTCATCTGCGATTTTCAAATCTCCTATACAAAAATAAAAACTGACAGATCTTGTAAACCCACAAACACATCAACATCGTTACTGAGTTCAACTTGTACCGATTCATTGAAGCTGCTTTTACCACAATGTCCAACTCTGAAGATAGCACCTCTGAATTGTTTGAGAGTTCTCATCGAGCAGAGGACCAAGTCCAAACCAGAGGAGAGACGAGATTGGAATCAAGTACCCCAAAAATTCCACAACGTCCAACTCATAAATCAACATCAGAAACCTCATCCACAACCTCAATCCCAGTGATTCCTACAAGACCTTCAAAGCAAACAGTCGCTGAAACTACGGAATCAACTCCAGCTGTACCAAAGCGTCCGGTGAAAGATTCTGACACGGCGGAAAGGTCAACAAGCCCAATCATACCGCCACGTCCAAAGAAACAGTTAGACGAATCTTCAAATGATACAATCACTGAATCTATAAAGAATACTATTGGGAAAGTTCCAATCGTGGGTGGGTTGATCAATGAAAGTGAAACTGAAAAAAAGGATGTGGAAGAAGACGAAGCAACTGAAATCTCCCCAAGTATCCCAAAACGTCCTACAAAGAACACTACAAATCCAGCTGAAGCTCCAGAAGAGATTGAGAGCAAGGATATCACGGCCCCTGTTATTCCTTCTCGTCCAAGTGTAAGCTCAACTAATGCTGGTGGAAATAGGGACTTTGATGATGGACCAAGCCCTTCAGAAGAACCACACATTGCTGTTTGTCCAGCCAAACCAGAAAATCCTGTTGAATCTGACGCCGAAGTTTTGGAAGATGAAACGAAAGGCGAAGTTGAGCCTGTTTCAAACGAAGCCAGAGCTACTGCTTTACCCCATATCAGCAATGCTGAGGAATCAAAGATATACCCATTTATTCCAGATCGCCCAACAAAATCAAGCAGTGAGGATACTGAGAAAGATTTAACAAAAGCCACTTCTACTTTCTTGCATTCCAAACTTGACCCATCTGAAAGTGAAGAGAAAGAAAGTGAAACTGAACTTGAAAAAACCGCCTCTCCTTCTATTCCAGAACGTCCCGTGAAGGAACATAAAGAAGTTGCAATACCGGTTTCTGAGACTGAAGATGCTACATCAAAGGATGAACCAACTATTGAAAAGGAGGTCTTTGATGCCGAACCGATTGATTCTGAGCCATCCAGTAAATCGATCAAGTCTGAGAAAGATGTGATTGATCATTTCCATGAACCAAACTCAGAACTGTCATCAAGGGAAATTCTTGCTGAAGCTCGAGCAATTGATAGAATTGAACAATCCACCACTGATTTAACCAAGCTACAAAAAATACGCACTGCCGATTCTGCAGCTAGCTCATCATCTTCAGTGCCAATAATTCCAAAACGTCCTTCAAGACCTAAAAAGACAGAGTCGGAAGAGTTCAAAGAAAAACCGGCACCAGAAGAAGATAAAGGTTCGGAATCATCAACACCAACAGTACCTTCCCGTCCGAAAAAGTTGTCTGCCACGTCATCTTCATCCTCAATTGCAAAACCTTATGATGATGAAATCGTTGATCTGTATGCTGCAAATGATTCTCCAGATAAGCTAAAAGCTAAACCAGCTGGTAAAGCACCACCTCCGGTTCCAAAGAAACCATCAAGTAAAATTGCAGCATTTCAAGAGATGTTAAGAAAGAATCAAGAACAAGAGAAATTACAACAATCACAACAACCACAGCCCCAGTCTCAATCAAACCCACAATTCCCAAGACCTTCTGCCGAAAGATCGGATTCAAGTGGATCTGTAGATAGATCTAAATTCAAACAAAACTTGAGTGGTTTATTTGCATTACCAGGAATGGCAAGACCTGGTGCCAATATACCACATCAATTGAACAGGGAAGAGGGAGAGAAAGACGAGGATGATGAGAATTTGGAGGCTGGATCAGAGTCGAAAGAAGTTAAATCTGATGCTAGAAGATCCAGAGCAAAAGGCCCAAGGGGCAAAAGAACTGCTAAAGTGGAAAAAGTTGATATACCAGATCACAGAGTGATTAAAGTTGTTGATATTTGGTCTAGTGGATTGAAATCCGAAGGTATCTATTATGATAATGCAATCAAAGAGACTGTTTCCGAAGTTGATGAGGGGGCCATTGAAGATGAATATGTTGAGGTTCCAGATAAAGATGTTGAAACAAAAGTTTCTTCAGGAAGTTCTGGTGCTGAAGAATCACCAGTATCTAAATTTGCCGATGAAGAACCATCATCTAAAGAAGATAATATCAAGCCTATTAACTTGGGAGAATCACATGAGGCTCAAAAAGAGGAATCTGGTTATGAATCTGATATTAATGATGATCAATCGATAAAATCATTGAAATCGAAACCTGAATTTCATCAGGACGCATCAGTCAAATCAATCAAATCTGAAGATATGGGGCCAACAGTTGAGAACCAGATTGCTTCAGCCAATGATGCTACCCAAGAAGATGATGTTGTAGATGACTTGGAAGAAGAACCTGTAACAACAACAACCACGAAGGAAGATATTGAAGAGTTTGTTGATGCTCGTGAGTGAACGTTACATATCATTGTATACATAGACAACAACAGTACAAGATTACACCATCATTTGAACACTAATGTAAGACCCACAATGTACATTTCCATTGGAACATTAGCTCATTACACGAAGATTAGGTTGTGTTTCAGCGTGCCCAATGTGGATTCAGCGGAGATCCGCGGTTGTTTGTTTACAAATAAAGTTGAGACTCCATTGAATCTGAAACGATGATGAAGATTATTCAGGTAATGCTTGACAGCTCATGGGATGGTTCTTGAAACCTGTTCATACATTAATTGGTGATATGTTGTGATGTTTATTTGGTAAGTTGTAACTATTCAAGGGTTCTGTGTAGTTTGGGTTACGGTCGTGTATGACAACAGGGTCTTTCTTATAATAATATGCCCAGATTTGTTTCCCTCGAGGACGAAGCAGGCTGAGCTAGCTCTTTTTGTCTAATTAGCCACGAAGGACAATACACATAAGTTTCTGACCATGATGAAACCAACTTGGAACATGAGAATCTATTGGCAGGTCTAGAACTGGGCTTTCTTATCGATGGTTTCACAATAATCTTGCGTCATCCGAACTTCGACACAGAGAAAGCACCAGGAAAAAAACAGAAAAAGGTCATAAGAGGTAAGGCAAGCTCAGCAAGCAGCTATAGCAGCAGTCTAATAACACACTACATTGACTGATAACCACAAGGCTCAACGATCAAATTGTGCTCTAATGTTCGTCTGTGTCGTTATCAACAAATCTGTCGCATGATTCCACAAACCCGTAATGTTTTGACAGTGTGAAATTTTGTTTACGTCCATTTGAAAGATCAAAGCAAATGAAAAAGAAATAGCAAAATAAACATTTAAAACGAAAACAAAGTAAAGTTTGGTAGTCTTTTTTAGTTTGAATCTGATTATACTCATAGATAACACTCTTGAAACCCCTTTGGAAAGATACACTTTGATAAAAGATTCTCCCGATTGTTTGAAAAGTTCTCTTGCTCATCTTCGGTAGTTTGTTTTCATTTTCAAAAACTTCTCTTTCCCTTCCATTCGTTTGAACAAGTCTCTTGTTTTATATAACAACATATATTTAAGTGATTCTTAACCATATACACTCGCTTAGAAACATTAAAGATCACTATCATCAATCAACCGACACAAACTGTTATTGTTCATTGACTCCAAAAATGAGATTCTCCACTTTAGCTGCTTGTTCGCTTGTAACTTCATTAGTTGCAGCTTCATTACCACCAATCAACGTTACAGGTAATGCCTTTTGGGATACTGAAACTGGTGAACGGTTTTATATAAGAGGTGTTGATTATCAACCTGGTGGTTCTTCAAATTTGACTGATCCCTTAGGTGATGAATCAATTTGTAAAAGAGATATTGAATATTTCCAAGAATTGGGTATAAACACCATTAGAGTGTATTCTATTGATAATTCTCAAAGTCATGATGCTTGTATGGAAGCACTTGATGATGCTGGTATCTATTTAATCTTGGATGTCAACACACCTGAAGCTTCGTTATCAAGATCGAATGCCAAATGTTCTTATAATGCCAAATATTTACAAAATGTTTTCGCAACCATGGATGAATTTGCTCAATATGATAATGTCTTGGGATTCTTCGCTGGTAATGAAGTTATCAATTCTCAAGATACCACTTCTGCAGCCACTTATGTTAAAGCTGTTGTTAGAGACATGAAGAAATATTTAAAAGCTAGAGAATTCAGAGCCATTCCAGTTGGTTATTCAGCTGCCGATGTTGACACAAATCGTTTATTAGCTGCTGAATATTTCAACTGTGGTGATGATGAAGATGCAAGAATCGATATGTTTGGTGTTAATGATTATTCATGGTGTGGACAATCCACTTATCAACAATCCGGTTATAAAGAAAAAGTCACACTATATGCTGGATATTCCGTACCAATCTTCTTATCCGAATTTGGTTGTAATGAAGTTTCAGGCTCAAGACCATTCACCGAGATCAAATCAATCTATTCAACAGAAATGTCTGGTGTTTTCTCCGGTGGGTTAGTTTATGAATACTCGGAAGAGGATAATCATTATGGGTTGGTTCAACTAGATGGAGATTCAGTGACAAAATTGACAGATTTCGAAAACTTGGCCAATGAGTACAATCAAACTTCAAACCCAGAAGGTGATGGAGGATTTAACTCCCAGTCTTCAAACTATTCCGATTGTCCATCTTATGAATCAGGTACCTGGGAGGCAAACGATACGTTACCAGACATGCCAAGTCAAGCCTCGGTGTTCTTCTCAAGCGGTGCTGGTGCTCCATTAGGTACCGATGCAGGGAACACTCAAAACTCCTGTGATGACGACGATGTCAGTTTCAGTTCAGACTCAACAACAAGATCAGCCACCACTGATTCTTCATCAAGCACTGGTGGGGCAGGTTCTCAATCAAGTGGTTCAAGCTCAGGTTCTTCAGGCTCAGGTTCTTCGAGCTCTTCGTCATCTTCTAAAGGTGCCGCTGCAGCTGTTAAGATCCCTTCCGTTTTCAATATGGTTTATTTGGCCATGGAAAACTTTGGTGGTTTGTTCCTTGTTGGATTCATTGCGTCAACAGCCATTGCTGTTTTCGCCTAGATATAAATACTGACTTGATTCTTCTTTACGTCTTACATACAATATCATTTTACTTCTCATTTGTTGAAAAAAAAAACATATATAAACCTTTTGTACAATCTACAAACCTTTAGTTATTTTAAATTCCCATTTGAATTCTTTCCATATCTAACTTGTACTTATATACCCCTATAATCCTAAATAACAAAAACAAACAAACAATAAAGCTGAACACCCCCACATACTTAATTATACAATCTTCTATCCAATTCTCTTAAAACATTAGCAACACTTTGCACTTCGACTTGCATACCTCTTGTTGTTAATTTCCCCACCAATGTACTGAAATCAACAGAGTTGAATTCTTTATGACGACTCAATGTCTTGTAAGCATCTGCACATGGGATGAATATGCCCTTTTGAGACTCGGTTATGGTGGCTGAAGATGGTGTGTGTACTGTGGATTTTGAAAGTTGTTGTAGAGCTGAGACACCGTTGGAACCAGTAGAACTTAAGTTGATACTTGATGGTGTTGATGATTTTGATATTAATGAATTCAATTCCTCTTCTTGAGAGGTGATGGTTATAGGTGATGAAACTTTTGAAGAGACGTTTGATAATGGTGGACTAACTGGTGATTTTTTTTGTAAATCTGTAGTCTTTTTGGTTGGTTCCTTAACCTCGTCTTCTTCTTCAGCTTTACTTGCAATGGTGGTACAAAACAACGTGGACATTGGATCTAATTGACATTGAGAACAAGTACCTGGATTACCAGTACAACCTCCTCCACTTTGTTGTTGTTGTTGTTGCTGTTGTTGGTTGGCAGGTTTTGGCTGTTGAGTAACATCACCTAATTGTTTTTTTGAATCATCTGAATCAGCTTTTGGAGTGGAGATTGTTGATCTGTGAATTTCACTAATTTCCACGGTAGGACCTGGATGTAATACAGGTAATTTGGTTTTAGGTTGTTGAGATTGTTGAGATGCAGTTTGATTATTATGGTTATGATTATGATGTTGATGTACTGTTGTAATTGAACCATTACGAATTGGTGGTAATGTTGATTCTCTTTTATGATGATGATTTTGTAATTCTGCAATTGCCGAAGCGGCTTCTTTAGCAGCTTCACGACAAACACATGGAGAATCATCAGAACAGAAACCACATTGTTCCATTGGTGATTCGAAATCATTGGAATCGGTCACTTTATCGAAAACACTTGTGAAGTCTGTAGCATCATCGGGTATATTTTGATCAGTAGCCCTTTTGAATTTTTTCAATTTTGGCATTGGTTTCTTAACAGTAGTTGTTGATTTGGCAAATTTAGCTGTATAATCAATCTCAACCTCTTCACCTTTCCTTTTAAGTGACACCGGTGCCATTGGTTGGAAAGTTTCAATCTGTTGTTCCTGTTTGATTTGTTGGACTTGTTGTTGGTTTCTTGGTGGTCTGATACCAACAGCTTCACAGATACAATCATCCTTTATGCACACGCCACAGTCAAAGTTGTCATTATTGGTAGATGAAATTGATGTTTTGGTAGTTGATGGGGTATGAGAAGAGTTTGGTGTATTTGGAGATCTAGCACTGACAGCTGGAGAGATAGCTTGAGAAGGTCTGCGTAGCTGTTGTGGTTGTAGCTGATACTGTTGCTGTTGTTGTTGTTGTTGCTGTTGTTGCTGATGTGGATGTTGATGTGGATGTGGGTGTTGATGATTACTCTGTGGTGCTTGTTGATGCAGTTGGGGTCTTTGTTGATATTGTTGTTGAGCTTGAGGTCTGTATTCTTGATTAGGAGTATTTGAATTCGAAGGCTTGAAATAGTTCAAAGGTGATGGAGCATTCACAGTGCCATTAACATAGACAGCTGGAGAGGAATGAGTTGAACCATTGTTCAAATTTTGAGGACTTTGAGAATTTGGAGCCTGCTTCAAACTAGCAAAATCAGCTTTAACATCATTCAAAGTTTTCATCAAATATTTATTTTCCATTTGTAACTTGTTAATCATGTTTTTCAAATTCAACTCTTTAGCATCTCTTTCCCTTTCCACTTCACTTAGTTTTTCTTCTAATTCTGCCACTCTTGTAGCTCTTCTTTCTCTAAAAGCTCGTTGAGCAGCTCTATTTTGAGCTTTCCTCTTGGTGGCAGGGGTATCAGCGCTTGGTTTTCTTCCTGGTTTTGGTCTTGGGGGCAAGACCCATTCCTTCGAAGTGACGATTTTGGCTATAGGCTGGCCTGGAGGTCTGGGAGTTATAGCTGGAGTGGGAGCTCCACTCATACTCATTGCTGGAGAAGGTGCCAGGTTTGAGGCTGGGGAGTTAGCAGCACTCATTGTTGGCAAAGAGCTTGGGTATGAATATTTAGATGGTTAGCCAACAGAGGTATTAGCTAGTGGGTGGTCAACTGGATTAAAATTTTCCTTTCCACAGCTTGTGACTTGATAGTGATCTTTTCGATGGAGCTTGGATATATTTTTTTTGGCTTATAGAAAAACGGGTGTATTTCCTCGTATCAGATCAATGGTGAATCCTTTTCCTTTTGGCGATGGCCGTGGTCTTCAGTGGAAGATGGGCTCGGACGCAGTATCCCTTTGCTGGTTGTTCCAACGCTTTGCAAGGCGAGTTAAAAGGTAGCTGTTGTGGTCTTTGAGAGTGTCAAGAGTTGGTGAAAGTCATCCAGAGTTATTGGCTCAGAGATTTCAGTGGTCTTTTACAAGCAAAAATTATCAATTCGATCAGCGCTTTCGCGGAAGAAAATATGCCCTCGGATATCTACATTGGGTACCCTGTCGCTTTATGGGTCCCCGAGATTTTGGGATATGGTGGTGGTGATTGTGAGCAAATTAGCGTCTGATGCTGTGACCCACTGATGGTGAAGTGTGTGTGCTGTTTAAAGTGCTGTCTTAGCTCTGTTGGGGACCCGTTCTTGTTTAAGCTTAACAGCTCGTTACTTCTTTTCACCGGGTCCCCCGAATCTCGCCTTTATACTATCTTTCCTCTTTCTATCTTTCATTAATCACATTGTTTTGATTCGTTGGTGAGTTAAGGCTCTATAAGTTTACAATTTAGCACTACTTTCTTTTTCCTCCACGGACATTTCAATGGCTTTCGATCTTCTAGGTACACGACACTCTTCATGTGGATCCGAATTCCACTTCCACAACACCAGCTGCTATACAAAATGTGTGTTTTTCCCTGGTGGTGCCAACTCAATTAAACACATCACTAACTCAAGAACACTGTGACGTGTAAGTTTAAACCCACCGAACTTCTATACAGTCTCGACATTAATAGCTCCACATCCCCTTTTCCACAACTCTGAGTGGTTGAAACTGATATAGTCTTTGGTGACACTACAAAAGGTGACAGCCAAGGCCTCGGAAATGTACCGTTCGTGTCATGTGCCTGGTCGGAAGTATCATTAGCTGCCAAAAAAAATTATAGGCGTATACTAATAATCTAGCGATGAGATGGAGCGTTTGATAAGAGTGGATACCTTGCAGCTTGGTAGATTAAGTTGAACAGTGCGATGCTAGTATCATCTCGTGCCATTTGGAGGGCTGCATACCCAAAGAACCGTTTGTTCAGTTCTGCAAGATGCCTCAACGCTCCAGGTCTGGATGATCCAGATATGAAGCACAAGATCTTAAGCTCTTTACAAAGCCCTGATAATGAAACACCACATACCTCACAATCCAAACCCCCAACCAAGAAATCAAGTGGGAAATTCAAGGCATTGAACGCTCGCCCAAATCCAAACCATCATAGAAATTCAAAATCCAAACCTCATAAAGATACAATTCGGCCTTTCCAACCACAAGAAAGTTCAAAAGAAGCCAGTGAAGCCATACAGAAGCATTTCTTTACAAACGGTGGAAGTGCAAATGAGTCTTATGATTTATGGGATCACTATAACACCAACAAATCACATACAAATGAAACATATAACAAAAATAGTTCTGGTCAACAAAGAGCAAAGAGTTCCCCAGATGGGAAGCTAGATTATATTGGAACAAAAGTAGCCTCTATGGAAGATGCTTTCAATTCAATAGATCGATATGCGAAAAGCCAAAAAAATTCCAAGAGTACTAAAACTGGACCAAACAAATCACATACAACCCCAAGTAACTCATACAAGACCAAATCAAAATATCCCTGGTTGAATCGTAAGACACATGTTCAAACTGGTCCTAATGAAATTTATCAATTACGAACTCCACCTAAATTCATTTCATCATTTGATCAAGTCAACAATCCAATAATATCCACAACTTATGATGCAACAAATAATTATACACCAGTTGAAGTGGAACAATTATCCACAGTGCCACCTTTGGAACATAATCTGAGTAGAGTATTATTCACTCCAGGTGCACATTTTTTGCAAGATCCAAGATCAAAAGTTTTTAATTTTGATCCTTATTTACAAAAAATCATAAATGTTGATGATTTCAATTTTGATTTGATTCCTCAATATATAACATCTGCTAAAGATCAAATCATGCTTAAAGTCGCTAAGAAATTACAGAAAAAATACTATAGTTCCACTTCATCAATGACAGGTTTGTTATCACAAATCCATTTCTTGATTTCAAATTTTAGACCAAGTTATTTAGGTGATTTTTCAAGAAATATCAAAGAACCTTTTGGACGCCCGACTAAAGGAGCAAAATTACCAGGGTCAGTTATTGTTCGATTGATCGATGGGAAATATGCTATTGATTCTGATAAGTCCTCCGATACAGAAATCGTCTTGTCAAGATTGGGTCATGTTTTGGAGAAATTATTGACTGCCAAACCTGAAGTTTTCGATGCTCATAAAAGAGATGCCATAGATGATCTTCAAGCTCCAGATAAGGAGGAAAGTTGTTATCATTATGCTGCGGTGGGTGATCTTTTGTTGAGATCTCAATTAGATTGTAAAGATGAAAGATTACCGGGCACAGGTACGTTTGATTTGAAAACTAGGGCCGTGTGTGCCGTTAGACATGATATGAGGAAAAATGAAGACGAAGTCACAGGTTATGAAATCATCAAAAATGTTGGTCTTTATGAATCGTTTGAAAGAGAACTATTTGAATTGAGTAAATCTACAATGTTGAAATATTCATTACAGGCAAGAATTGGTAATATGGATGGTATTTTCCTTGCTTATCACAATATTGATCGAATTTTCGGATTTGAATATTTACCAATCTCACAAATGGATAGAATGTTACACGGATTTGGAGGCACTAATGCTGAACTATCATTTGATTCCTATAATAAGAATCCAGCCATTGGTGATGAAATGGGTGAAATTTCCAGTAAGACTGGTCAAGAGGAATTTATCCTTTCCACAAAACTATTGAATGAAATCTTGGACATGATAACAACTCAATATTTACCTTTGAGATCTTTTAGAATGGTTTTCCAAACAGTGATGACGAATGAATATGAATCTGTTATGAATGTTTTCGCTTCACCGGTTAGTGATGAAGAAGTTAAAGAGATTCAAAGCTCAGGTTTCAAGCCAAGTGAATTGATCGAAGGAGCCAATGAAAGTGCCGAGTTAAAGACTCATGTTGCCAAGATCAAAGAGATCAATCAGAAAACCACAGAGAATGCCATTGGATTCAAAGTCCACGTTAGAAGTAAATTTAACCAACGAATTTCCAGCTTAACACATCCCAAACCCAAGAATGCAAACGATGATTGGTCATTAGATGTGAAAATCACACAAATCCCACCAACAACAAAAGAACCAAAGACTTTGATGAATGCGGCACTAAGTAAAAAAGTTGATATGCTGGCCAAACATGATTTGAAAGACGATGATGAAGTTGATATTCATACTAGATTACTAAGAAGATTGGGCGATAAGGGGAAATTACATAGAATAAAACTTGATAGAGATCCTGAGTATATCTGGAATCGTGATCATTAGAAAGGCATACCTGAGCATGAAAGGGACAGATATGGTAATTGAATAAAACACTGTACATACAAATCAATAGGCATATACTAGCCAATGTGTTCTCGATGTGAATCAGTATTAATATACATGCTTTAATGGTCAAATATGACATGAGTCTCTATATTGTATATATGCAGTTGTAATATTTCCCCCACTTAAATTCCATTTTTATGCTCTTGGTTCAATTCAACACGCTGACGTTGTTGCATATTCATGTTCTCAATTCATAGAGCTCAACATGTTGAGGTTGTTGAACATGACTATATTTATAATAGATGTATTGGAATGCAATATAAAAATCCAAAGACATTTGGAACAATGCAAAAAATAAGAAAATCCCACTAATATTCTTAGCACCAAAGATCAAATAACCAATTTTGGTGAAATCACCACCAAGCCAACTTAGTAATAACAACAGTTTGAAACCTTGTACCGATTTCAACTTGTTTAATAGGAGAATTTGTGGTAATGGTAATAAAGACTCGACGAAAAGACCCACTGTTCCCAAGAATTCACCAAATTTCAAATAATCGTTGAATATGAATGTCAAAATGATCATTGATAATGTGAATCTGATCAAGAATTTCCAATATGAAAATTCATCATTCCATTGCCAAAATTCTCCAATTCTTTTATAACTTGCATCGAAAAATCTTATAACTCTGATGAATAATATCTTCAAGCTATTCTTAACAAATAACAACAATTTCCCCACTTCGAATTTTCCATTATCTTTCAAACATTCTCTATATTCCAATTTCCAATCATTTATCAAATCGCCTTCGTTATCTTGTAATAATTCAAAATCATAATCTTTCGGTCTATATGTCAATGAAACTTTCAACAAAACCGATTGTATACAAACCATCACTATGCTCTGTCTCAAAAGCGCCATCTCGTACGGTATTATGAAGTAATAGCATATTCTCAACGTGGCAGCTATCAACATCGTTGCACAGATATCTATGGAAAATCCAAGTGAAGTTTGTTTCTTATGTATTGACAAGATTGTTGAACCGTATGAAAAAAGCGGAGTGAACGATATGACGTTTGACGCGATGAGTTCCACCGTGAGCCATTCTGGTAAGTAGAACTGGTTGATCTGAGGCACTTTTATGCTATCCATTTGTCTTTATCAGCTGGGAATCTTCTATAAGGTCGTAAGATCTAAACCACCAAAATGCGCTTGGAATATGCTAAGAAACGATAATTAGTTGGCTTTGTTTACAACTCGCGACCTTGACGCTTTTTTTTTTTGCTTCCGATTTCTTTCTTTTACTGAAAAATGAGGCTGATTTCGATATTAACAACGCGTGAAATTGTTAGCAATGTTTAAATGAAATCGGTCGATTCTACTGGATAAAATAATAATGTACAACTTCTATTCTGTTTATTACAGATTTTATCTAGTCCTTTCCCAACTTTTTAAAAAGAATATCTGATGATGCTTGCTTATTCAGCCAATTTAGCCTTTTCCACATCATCGCGTTCATTTGGTTTTAAATCTTTAAATTCAATCTCTTCTCTTAGAACTGAAGGTTGAACTGGTTGTGGTTGAGATGGTTTGTTTTGTGTGGAGCCGTAACTGTATAAGAAGGCACCAAAGAACACCAAGAAAGCACCAAAAGAACCAGTAGCACTTAATCTATTGTTAAATAACCACATACTTAATAATAAACTTGTAAACTTTCTCAATAATAAAACAACGGAAACTGTCAAGGCAGTTGTATTACCAGCCAACATGTTTGCCCCACGCACACAGAAGAATTGTGTCAAAACATTCAACACCAAATAAACAACTTGTTTTGGTAATTCGAATCCTAAAATGGTAAAATATTCAGGATATGCCATTAAGTTTTTAAATTCTGAAATGATCTTTGGTAAAATGAAGACAAAGATTGGTAATCCAAACAAATGTGAATAAAACACATTCTCTTGCCAGTGTTTACCATATTTTCTATAGGTTTCTTCATTGTATAATCCCAATAAAGCCATCAAGATGGCTGCAAATAACAAGACACCGATACCAATGAAGAAAAGAATGTCGTCTGATAAAGCTTGTAGCAGCCCAGTTGATTCAACATCACCTTCATCTCTTTTGGCGAAAATGTTCGAGTCTTTATACAAAGTTGTTATTATAGCGCCAATAGTTAAAAGAACAGCACTGGCCACTTGTAATTTGTTATAAGTTTTCTTAGCCATCAACCAACCAATAATCATCACCACTGCAGTTCCTGAACTTCTGAAAATGATATGAATTGGGATGGAGATTTTAAAGATAAAGACAGAGTTATTTAAAACACTAATCAAGAAAAACATAATGATTGTTAAAGACCATCTTTTCAACGGGACTTTATTCTCCTCGACATAGAAAGGAGGTCTATTCTTGTTGAAGAAATGAATATAACCTTCTATAGCGATGAATAAGAATTGGGCAAAAGTGACAATATTTCCTGAATCTGGATTATTCGTAACAATCTTCTCTAAAGTGAAGACATTTGAACAACATCCACCAAAGATGAGCCCTAGGATAAGGAGCCAGTCCTTGATGGCTATTTGTGTGATGGCTGCGAGGTTCGAGTTCATGGGGGGGTGTTTCTCTGTGGATGTGGGAACTATGACTAGCGAATGTCTGAAAGGATACGTCAACTTATAGTGCAAAATTGAGCTTAATCTGGATATTGTTCATAATTTTATCGTCTCCAGATATCCGCGAAAAGCCTAAAAAAATTATTTACAACTGAGAAAATTCGCGCATTTCCCACTATTAAATTTATCAACATTCACAATATTCAGAGATTTACACAGTCTCGTGGTTTAATACTATTAGAGCTTTTAATGTACGGGATGAGATGAACGGTTGTTGTATTTTGTAGCTTAGTTGACTTTCGCTCCGAATGTGCTGCTCAAAGTGAACAAATCGCGATAACTTTAACTCAGCTGATGGAAGTGTCTCATAATGACGCGTATCATTTTAGGGATTTAAGAACTCAAATGCTTCGAACTTGACTATCTCGAAATTTAAATGCATCGAACGCCATATGGGAGATTAAATAATATAATAAAATCGGGGAACAGAGGTTATACGTTGGGTTTTCAAAATAATTATACTGGGGTTCTGTAGAGCATGCGCATTTATTATTCTTTGGCAATCGAGATCCGATGGAGTTGATCTGATGTTATTTTGAGATGGACAGCGGCTTGGGCTAATGAGAGATATGTATACTGGTTTAGTCTTGTCAGCAACACCACAGACAAAGTCCCATTTCCTATGGCCACCGTCTTTCCAGTATCTTATGAACACGATCATAATGACAGATACGTTCCGTTATAAATGATATAAACACCAACTCCAATTTTGAACTGGTTGATCATATCAAAGATATCAAATCATGGTTAGGAGGTAGGAATACACTGGTATATGCTTCACTTTCGAGTAAATAAGCGAACTGATACCAAGAAACCCTGTTGTTTCACTGGAAAAGGATAAAGTAAAGATACTACATAATTCTACCAACAAACTAATTCAAAACCATAAAAACACAATACAAATTCAATCCTTTTTCTCGGTAAATATTGGCAAATAAACACCATCTTTCCTTTGTGATGTACGTTTCTTATAAAAGACAAACATGATGAACACACTACCCCAAATGAACAAATACCCCCAAATTCCAAATTGATGAATATTATCCATGAATTTCAACGACCCAGAATATGGACTATTTATCAGTGAGCCTTTCAATTGAGCACCTTTTGTATATTTGTTCAGAACTGATAATGTATGTGAGAGGTCTTTCAATTGGGTGATGTATTGAAATTTATTGTTGATGATGTATACGTCATCACCTGTTCCAATTTCATTTATACCGTATTGGGGTAATAAATTTGGTGTTTTGGATAGATCCATGTAATAATATGTTGTTTTAGGTTGTTTTGGTTGTGTGATTTCCAAACGTAATGCTTTAACCATTTGTTTGAAATCTTGTTTAGATTTATGATATTTGGCAGTTGTTAATTTAGCGGATCTTTGATTTAGTAAAGAGTTGTAAGAAACGTTTGACTTGATCTCTTCAAATTCATGAATCAATGTGATATAGGGACCTAGTTGTCCAGGATTTTTTAGGGGGAAAATAACAATTTGTTCTTCATTTGAAATTATCTGCTTGATTGTTTTGGGTGTTATTTCATTAATTATTGAATGAGAGGTTTGATCTTTAATAAAATTAGACATTTTTTCCAAATCACGCGAATCCATTGGTCCAAAACTTTGGAAAACTGATGATAATAATGATGATTCTTTGAATGAGATCAAAGTTGGTAATGAAGTTAGTGTATTAATTTGAAATTTTTCCTCATTGAATTGATATGTAGCTTCATCTTTGTTGTTTATGAATTTGTATAAATTTTGTTGTTGTAATTCCAATATTTTCAACACATTCGAATCATTAGTTTGATAGAAAACCGTATCTTCTGATTCCATAATGGTGGGGATTAAATACGGCAAGATTTGGAAATCTTCCTTTGTCGAGACTGCTGGATCATACAAATATATCAATGTTTTCTGTAAAGGTTTTGATGGGAATGAATCAAATTTGTCCAGTTTGGTTTTAATTTTGGATTGATCCATTAATTGGATTGAGTCGATTGATTGTAAAGATGAGACTTGAATTGCTTGCTTTGTGAATTTGATGATTGATTTTGTATCCAATGGTTTAGATTCAGAGTATGAAATCACTTTGGATGAATCAATTTTAGGGATTATGAATTTAAAAGTTGGTTTAAAATCAGATTGGAATCCCAATTGTTTACAAATTTGTTTATTTGCTCCACAGTTGAAATGACCCACTGCAATATTTGAAGATAATTGATTTGATATAATTGACCATGATCTTTGAAACTCGATACATTCTTCATAGTGTTCACTTTTTGAGAAAACTTTCCAATCCAAATTGTTTAAATCTGATAGCTTTTCACTAGGCCAAAATGATATCAACCATGGTTTTTGTTGAGGTTCTGCCAAAATTTTAATCATTTGTTCAGTTGTTATGAGTTGACTTTTACTTTCAATTTGTAATTCATTCCCTTCTAGTTCCAAACTTGACTCTTTCATGAATTCGATCAATGATCCTTCATTTCTTTTCAAAGATCTTGGATAATCTTTTATGAAACCTTGTGGGCCATAAAGTCTTAGAGAGGGATACGCCAAAATCTTCTCCTTCTTACACAAGTCCCCTTGTTCCACACAGTTCACCTGGTGCATAGCAACCTGATACAGTTTGGAGTCATTGGCGAACTGTTGTAAAGTTGATTCCCAAATCGGTTCAAACTGTTTACAATGGGAACAATATGGACTAAAGAATTCAATCAGAGATAATTTTGTGTTTGCTGTTGTTTCTTTGAAGTTTTGAGACGTGAGGGAAGGTGGCAGCTCACCAAGCGCTATACCAGCTATACCTATGAGCACGATCAGCCATGTGAACATCATCTCAACCGTGCGGTGCAAGATGAAGTTGGAATAAGAAGTTGATATGTGTACGTTTAGATTAAATAGAAATCAGTGATTACACGAGTGCTGAGTCAGCAGATAACCCCGTATAGTTCAAAGTGATGAAGTAATGATAAAGATGATAAAAGGTGATAAGATGGATGTGATTATATGGCGATGTTGTACGATTGTATTGTTGTTGTTGTTGTTAGTGATATTGATAGTAGTGTTATGTGGTGTAGTAGTGTTTAAGTGGTTGTTCTTTTAGTGTGGTGGTGTACGGGATTGGTTCTAGAAGCGGCCGTTTGACAAGAGAGGACAGACTCCTACAATAACTACACTATTAGTTATCATGGATATATCAAGTGCATTATATGGTATACCATCATAGCTGTATTGTACGAGTCGTAGTTGATCGTGCTTATTGTCTGCTGTACGGTCAAAAGCCCTGTTGTGGTGATCTATAGTTTAACTTAATGTGAGAGTTTAATTGATGGTGTTGTGATAGTGTAGTAATGATAGTATAACGATAGTATAATGTAGTATGGTATAGTATAATAATATAATAATAGTATAGCAGTCCTTATAGTAATTAACACGTACTCCTTCTCTAGAACTAGCCGCCGTGTCTATTATTGGCCCTTATATAAGCGGGAGAGTACCAGCCAATTAAACAACAAGAACGAAAAGTGGAAGAGTGGAAACAGAGAAAGCTGAGTAGAACCAGAGTAACAATACATCCATCAACCAATCACATCATTCATCCAACAATCACTATAACAACTGCTCATAATAATAATAATTAGTGAATGACGACCCCCGGTTTACCCTACGGCCCGTAAATTAAACAATAGACAACAATCATCAACATCGCTTAATCTTTAACGTTAACTTTATAAAGAGTTCAACCAAATCCAAAGCCTACTTCTCACAGCTAACTAACAACTAATAGCACTGTGAACGATACACCACCCACCCTACAAACAATCAACCACCCACCCATCAACATCCAGCACACACCCTATCTATCGGCTGCTTTCATTGGTTCGGATTCGGGGTAGCAATAACTCCCTAGACCCTGATCAACCACTAATATTCAAACAAATAACCCCAAAACTCAATAAAAGGCTGAGAAAGAAGTAGTTGCATATCATAACCATCTGCTAACTAAAACAATGTCAACCCAGAAAATCAACCCGACTTATGTGGGCTACATTGGCTCAACAAAAGACGCTCTCCTCATTATTCAAGCTTGTCTAAATAACCAACTATTGACTGTTCCAAGAAGACCTCATGATAGAGAACGTTCACAGCTCATCTCGTCAGGAAACGTCTTTGTGTTCATTGAGGAAAGATCAGGTATCAAGAGATGGACCGATGGTGTTGCCTGGTCTCCTTCGAGAATCTTGGGGAGATTTTTGGTTTATAGAGAATTGGATCGTCAAGCTTTAAACAATAAAGATAAATCAAAATATAACGATAAGAAAAAAATCAAGAAAAAATCCATTGACTTGGAAAGTCCTTTACAAATTCAATCAAATCCGGAACCTTTGGATTCCACTACACCAAATAACAACAATGGGATAAACACGGCAATTGCCAATCGTTCATTAGTTGGATCATTAGTCACATCTTATGCTTTTAAAGAATACGGATTGATCAAGAAGACGCTAAGTTTGACAATCCATAAGATTGACGTATCAACTCATCAAACAATCCAAGAAACCATCCATTTGGTCTCTTATTATAGTGCGGAAGATGTGCTAAATGGGAAATTACAACGTCCATGTGATTCAAGCACACTGTCCAAAATCCAACTATCAAATGAATTATGGAATTCTGTGAAAGAATCTTCATTAGGTGGGAAAATCCCCATTGAAGACGAGGCTTTTTATTTCATGGATCAATCAAATCCAAATGCTATTGCACTTGGTTTCAACCCAGCTATTCATTTACAACCTCAATATCAACAAAATAAACAATCACAACAGTCAAATTATCCGTTACCAACACCTCAAAATCAACAGAATATCGCCAGTGGTGCATCGTTTTCATTACCCCCACCAATTCAACAGGATTCCACCGGAGCGCAACAACAACAACAACAATTGGATTTACAAAATTTACCAATGTTTTATCAATATCCTCGTTATTCACCTTCTACTTCTTATCCATCGGGTCAAATCCCCGGTCAATTGTCAAATCAAATTCCAGGATTACCTTCAGGCTCTTCAATCTCAAGTATTGGTGGACCTCCACCACCTCGTCGTCACACGACTCAAGGCTCACCTATTTCTCCATCATCACCAAATCCAACAACAACAGCAAACCATAATCATCATCAATCTTCACAATCAACAACCTCGACAAATTCATTCCCACCTCCTTTACCAAGCCATCAACTATCAAAAGATCTCTCACCTGTTTTGAAACAAGAAGTCAACTATAACACCGTACCAACTTTCCCCTCCACCACACAATCTTCCCAATTCACAACACTACCAAGAGATACTCATCATCAACCATTATCATCCTCTATCCCTCAGTTCCCATTCCAACCATTCCAGCCAATGACTTCGCAACATCAACAACAACAACAACCACCAGGAGCACCTCAACAACAACAACCACAGCAACAACACCAACAATTCCAACAACAACCACCACAGGGGATCTCTGGACAACCTGTTTTCCCACAACAAGGTCAACAGGGCCAACAGCTTGGTGGGAGATGGTTTGGATATGATGAGAATGGATATGTCGGGTATCAGTTTGGACAAAATCATTGAGATTGATCTCAGTTGGTTAAAAAATTACTTCAGTTCTTTAACTAATTTTACTACATGTTTTCTTGCTCTTACTTCCCCTTTAATTCTCTTGTCTCTTTTTCTCTTTTTCCTCTTCTTCTCTTTTCCTGTTTTACTATTTATTTATACCTCTATATGCTTTGTGTTTTTCAAATTCTATCTATTAATACTTTGTTGATCTGTTTCTTTTCTATATTTATACGAGGAGTTCGGTTCTGTTTGTGTTGGAATGCATCATGATGTTGGATTGGTCTGTTGAAGCTACTGGACTGATTGTGGATGTGTTTCTCAATCGATTATATACGTACTAAAAGTGTTTAACTCTGTTGTAGTTGTACAAGTGTATAAGGCTGAAATTCGGCTTTAAGAGTACCCCAGAATTCATACATCATAACTTTAAAGTGGAATATAAGGATCGTTATCTATTTTACTAGCTTTTAGTATTGATTATGCTTTGAATATACTATATTGCTCTACCAAATATTCGATATCAATGTATACAGGTGAACTACTATGCTTATCCATTCACCACTCGCTTAAACCTTCACTTTCAGCTTCACCATCAGCAACAGCTTCAACCAATGAAACACATTTTAAATAAGAGCCTGGCACTGTGAATCTACACCCAGCAGCATAACAACCAGCTTCAACTAACAACAGAACAACGACTTAATCAAATCCAACAACAACATCAACATTTCTCACACCCACAAAAGATCTCCAATACCGCAAATTCAACATTGTATGACCCTTTTTACCCTCTTGAAATTCCGCTCTGTAATATTCCGGAGTTTTGATTACTGAAAAAAACAATCGATATTTCTGATATAAAGTTATCCACAACAATTTGCAAAGGGAATCCACACTACTTGAAAGTG
>JAJMFN010000014.1:0-44810 GCA_030574735.1 Hansenula sydowiorum
TGCTACAAAGCTACAATATATAAACTACAACGCTTCAGAACAGATTGCACTCTTCAGATTTCAGACAACTGCCCTCTTTGTTGTGCTATTCTCGTTTTTAAATACATACAATTCTCGTTTTTAAATCGACTCCTCGTTTTTATTTTCACTAACAAAATCCGCGAAAAAAAGCTCGTTTTTAAGCAGATTTACCTTATGTGAGTCGAAACTGCCGCATCGAGTAATTCCTGCCCTCGTGATCGCCAGAAAGAGTAACTCCGACCACCGATCCTTCCTAATCGAGTAATATCGAAAACTGACTTTCTCTCTTCGACTGCTATACTCTTCCTTACTCATTAATAACTATCTACTACATATGAGCTTTCCCTATCTATCCTCCTGCATTCACTACTTCTCCTGCCTTTTTTTCACCGCTCCGTTCAACTCTTTGCTACATCCTTTTTCTTTCCCTCAACGCTTCCATTCTCTCCAATCATTTTGCCTAATACTCCGACAAATATATCTCTCCCAACTTCCATTTATCTTGCTACTATCTCAAGTTCTGCTTCAATACACTCAACGATAACAACTAGTAAACCCTTGCTCTCTTACTTGTGCCAATCCCTCGAATAGTCTTACTCTCAGAATGTATTGAGACTCATCCAGCTACACTGCATACCTACCACTTACCATAAAACAAAGTATACAAAACCAGCAAGCCCATTGCATTAAATACTGTTCGTAAGCAGGTAAAAAAAAGTGACCTTGAAAAATTGTTAAAAACACCCAGACACCACTAATAAAATCACTATAATATCGATTTTATAAACCGTAAGACTTCAGAAGCTACTATAATGAAAAAAATAAGTCAGAGAGTGATGTTTTACAATGCCTCAAACAGTAAAAACTAATTTCAATTTACATTTAAGATAAGAATAATATATTTTATGAATATATAATTTTAATATTCAATCCTTTTGACACTAAATATAAAACAAAATGATACAATAGCGTTGAAAATTGCCTCATACAAGCTTTAAAAAACCTGAATAGTGATAGTGCTTGATATACTATCAGTTTCTGGATATAAAGTATACTCTGTTTGTATAACATAGTGAATTAAAATATTATGCACTTATGAGCAGGTCACATTAGCTTTATCAACTATACAGTACATTAATTTACTTCATCCGCCTCTAATACGCTCAATGCACTTATATCAATGACTCTTAGCGTCTCTATACCTCTTAAAGAAGTAATCCGATTTACAATACTATATTACATAAGCTTCGCGAACAAGTACTGTGCTGCGCTAACCGCTTATAGCTGGGAGATAAATTACAAGTCATATCTCGACAACCATCAGCGCTACTTTCAATATCTCTTTTGCATCAATCTATTTGCATACCTTTTCCTTAACAAATATTTTGTTTTGAATCTCTAGCACTTTTATCCATAAAGTTACCAAATTCCCGTTTAAACCCTTTTCGCGAATATATATTGCACTTGTTGAGTAATTCTATCTCCACAACCAGCAACGCTATTAATCAGCTATTGATCGCAATGATATATTTCAGCCCCAGTTCCTACCTAAAGTTTTTTTCCTGAGTCTTGAACCTTTTTATTCACAGACTTACCATACTCGTCTATTGTTATTACATACTCAGCTTACGTGAGTGCAGCTCAGTAGCAATATCTCAACAATAAGTTGACCAATTTTAAACTTTGAACTTGCAATGTGTTATTTGAACACTGTTTCCTTATCAAGAATTAAATCTTGAATTAGTACCATCATTATTCGTCCACTTTGAAAAGCCATTACTGTCAACAATTTCGTGCAAATAGTGCCAGTACCATTAACTACTATAACCTCGATATCTCAACAACCACAAACGTTATAACACAAGTAGCAGTCGTAATAACTTATTTAGACCCTACTTTACTATTTAATTTTTAGTCCTGAGCCCTGAACTCTATTACCCACATAGTTAAGATATCCGTGTCTGTCAACACTCACGTGTAAATAGATAGACATATCACTGACCATTTGAGCATCAATATCTCAATATCCAACAGCGCTAATTTAGATCTGTAAATCGGAATCACATTGAACGTCCCCATTTCCTACTTAAAGTTTTTGTCCTGTGTCTTTATCTGTTAAATTGACTGATTTAGAACTTTTCACATACTCAAATGTGATTTCAGCCATAAACAACAGCAATATCTCGACAACTACCAACGCAATAATCAAAGCCTCAATTGATATCACATATTTAGCCCTTGTTTCCTATATAAATATTTCTCCCTGTGCATTGTACCCTTATACTCGCACTTCTACCTTCTGAAACACATTCACGTGATACCGCATCGATTCGGCCATAAACAATATCAATATCTCGACAACCACCATACCGATTTTCAATCTACCAGCTGATATCACATATTTGACCCGTGTTTCTGTCCTAATATGCAACATCAGAGCCTATAGCCTCACTTTGACAATTGTGTATAAGCTTACATTGAGCCACTTTATCACGGAATAACTATAAAACTACAGAACACCCAATTCCAGCAATACCATGAATCATTCTGAAACATGCTAAATAGATTATATTCAAAGTTTGGAACCATTTGACCCAAAATTGACAAAGTTGAACTTTCAATATTGACAAAATTTTTCGTCCCAAATGTACACTTTTTGCTATAACTATCGAACCATTTGAGCAAATTTCATCGTGATAGCTTCATATCGTAGCTCAACACACATGTTAATGATTCTATCTAGTCCCTTAAAATATGTCGCATTGCAAGATTGTTTTTCATTGCCTTTTCTCTCGAAATCCGAGTGATACATACTTAACAACCACCATCAACAATGACATATCTCAACAACTAAAAAAGATATCAAGAATCTAACAGCTAAGCACTGTTTAGCAACATACATTTCACTCTAAATATGCACTCTCATGGCCTGTATCAAAAATTGAAAATCCCAAAAATTGTCTATGTATAACCTCATGCTTATCAAATAGTATACCACATATCTGTTGAACCACATAAGTAATTAAGCCAAGACTTTACATATACGTAATAATAATACTCGCCAACATATACTAAAAGTTATGGAGCATTTGCACTCGTATTCAAACATCTTATTCATCCAAGTTTACTAACTCTCTCGTCGTCGCTATACGCTTTCCATAATATCTTCACCAAATCAGATTCAGAGATAATTATCGAAAGTTAACACTAGAGCATTATAAAGGTACAGCATTCAATTCTATATCTCATTCATGGGGATCTCAACTTGAAAATCCATATTGGAATCTCAGTCTTTATACTTTACCTATAATCCAATCTCCGACTCCCACCATATACAGGAAAACTATGATTTACAACAAAACAAGAAACTCAAGCCACTCAAAGACCAATTGAATCTAAGTACTCGTATTGTATACGTTGAGCCATGTAGTGCTAGACAATGAATTTGGAAGTTAAGGTGACGGGAACCTGGACTAAAACAGTGGTGCTTATACTTTGGGATATCACCATGGACAACTATAAAGTGCGACACATAAACGAAACAAAGCCAAAAAACAACATCAGCACATGACATTATTGCTTTACTCCATATGCTCCATCTCTCTCATCTGTGTTGACTGTTTTCATAAAGTTGAAGTTAGTTCAATCTTCGACTAATCTGTGTTAACTCTAGTACCATAACTTACAAAATGAACTTCTAGGAATTTCGAGAACAAAACATAATTCAAAATCTAACACAAACCAATACTCATTGAACACTGCTTCAGTACCCATTTCCAAGCTTTGAAAGTCTCAGCTTCATTGGCCATAATTTAATTCCAACATTTGTATACCCCGAATGCACTCTTCGGACCTCATCGCTAACGAAATTTACAAATCACTCCGCAAAGAAAAGTAAAGATAATTTATGAGGGGAAATACTTAAGCTTAGGTCAAATTCTGGAACTGCATCCATATCCAAAAGATGGGAATACTAAGTGTTGTATTGAACTGATAATATCAATGTTAATGTCCGCCGAAATGGTTTTCAAAATTTCACCAGACAACTACAACATTCCCTCCAACAACAAAACAAGAGACCAAAATCATATCAACGCCTTATATTATATAACTGTCTTATACGCTCTATTGATTTATAGTAGTGTTGGCGATTTCAACGATTCGAAAAGTATTTCAAAATTTGTTTGTTCTACACCGTTCCCATAAATATCCAACTTCACGAGCCCAAACTTGGTGATTTCTTGACCAACAGGAAAGCTATCAACTAAATAACAGATACGTGTTACTCTTAAGATCCGCTTCCATCACAAGTGCTACCTGTGGCATTACAAAATTGAATTTCAAATTTCAAATATCTTAGAAAATTTCGAAAAATGTCGAAGTATATACTCATGTTTCTACCTAAACCCTAACAATTTCATCAAATGTCAGAACCAAACAAATCCCTTTTACAGAAGTATATAATTGCTCACTTTGTACTAACTTTACTACTTACTTTCATCAAAATCGAAAAAAAATTAATGATTCTTCAAACATATTATTCATCCCGCTCCGATGTTTACATATCATAACAACCACGAGAATAGTGTTTACTCAACCAGCACAACAAATTTTGCTAAGCTGATAAGTAGATGCTCTTTATACCTCTTTTCACAATCACGAACCCCAGCTGTTGAGTCACCTGAACCAATTTCAATATTTGAATCTCACAAATGTTTGAAAAATGTGCATGTATATATAGACATGATTTCACAAAATATTGAATTATTTTCTCAAAAGTCAAAATCATACAAAGGCCTTTAAGAGAATTAAGCGCACGCTGTGTAAGCATCGATTCAATAACTTACTTTTTGAAACAATCGATTAACATTAAAGATATTTCGTCATTTTACACAGACATTTACATATCATAACAGCCCCCAATCTGGCTATTTCTCCACTAACAAAAGCTACTTTCAACAAGGGCTCATTTGATTCATTTGTTGCATCACCGCATGTCTTCCAAATGTAACATATATTAAGCCGAAATCCAATTTCAAAATATCTATGTGCTAATGTGATATAAGTGTATGCTCTATGATTTCCACACAATTTAGGACTACTCGACCAAAACAAAGTAAAATATCTAAACCACTTGGGTTTAGCTAACTCATCTTCAGTGCTACAAATCTATCTAGATTCAAAGAAAATATTACTTGTTGGACTATTGAATTTGCGTTCTCCAAGTACTCCGATACCATATACCGAAGACCAAACGTTATATACATCATACATCCAAAACCAATAGACCATTGCTTCTTTTATGTGTATTAGATTCTAATGGTGCTGTGCTGTTGTTAGTTTTGTGCTCTTTAATTTTGTAGACAATCACCAAATCTCGCCTTAAATTAATCTATCAAAATCTCCAACCCAAGCTCACCAAGCTTCTACAAAAAAAGTATACATTTTTATTCTAAGGGAACCACATGGCTTTGCTTGGACGTCAATTCTGCTGCGACGCTTAGTGTCTCATCTTTCAACTCAGCGTCTATATAAAGGTCACCATGCTCACCAAATATTACTTCGGGATGTCACCATGGACAAAACTATAAAGTGCGACACACCATCAAAACAAAGGCAAAAAACCACATCAGCACATGACATTGTCGCTTTATTATATATGATCTATCTACCTCATCTGTGTTGACTGTTTTTATAAAGTTGAAGCTAGTCCAAACATCTACTAAACTTTGGTAGCTTGAGTACCATAACTTACAAAATGAACTTCTGGGAGCTTCGAAAACAGAACATAATTCAAAATCTAACACAAACCAATACACATTGAATAATGAGTTACTACCAATCCCCAAACTTTGAGAGCCCCATTGTTGACCATTTCAATCTGGCAGGTACACTACCAGTCATAGCACATAATGATCATTCTAATCATTGCGTATCCTAGTTTGCCAGACACTTCTGTAACAATTTCAACCTGTGCTTATCTTCTTAATCGAGTACATATAAACACCCTTAGTGAAAACTTTTAAATCGATAACAAAGGTCAACATATATTCATTGTGTTTCTTTCTGTAGAACAATGTAGAATCCAGCATTGATAGCTTAAGTGTAATATTTCTCAAATGAATATATCAGCACCATGAAGAGAATTCAAGCCTGCACAAGGCCTTTGATGCTTTGAAATCTTTACTCAATTCTCTAGTGTTGAACTCTAACTAGCACTGGCTTATCCAGATTGGATTGCAAAAATGCTTGATCAGCGTCTATAACGCATCTATAATTATCACAATACAGTGAACATATTCAACAATTTTGCCAATTATGAAATGTGGTGTATTGATTTTAATCATAGGGAAGTTTGCATATGGATCAAAAACTTGATAGCCCTTCACCTCTAGGCGAGTCGTCATTGTTATTCTATTTCTCGTGCCATAGCCGGTGAGAATCCAAAAACAATCTGACTCTTGCTCGTCATTTGGGTATATTACTTCCTCACTGATGACTTCTGTATCTTCGACTTTTTCTGAATCAATCACCAGTAGGTTTCATCCAACTTTCGTTGTCCATAGCTTGCCTTATCAGCTTTGACACAGCATCATCTATCGTATAGATCTCAACTGAAACTATCTGATCGTCTCTCTTCACATTTCTCCTTCAAGAAGTATTCAAATCAATAAAGGATTGAGTTCCGTCTCTGGTAAACTCGTCTAATTCCTTGGCTTTTCTTTATCTCCCTTTTCTTCACCACCCACATCAATGTTTTCATTACTTTGGATTATGATCCGAGTGAGAAGCAAGATCTCTTTCACTTGAGGATTCAATAACCTTCTTAATGCTTGAATCGAATATCTAATCATTGTGATCATTGTCAGCATTTACTAGGCTCTTCAAACAATTCGTCGTCAATTGTATCATTTTGACTATTATAGTTTTCAAACAACACATTCTTTCAATGACTTTTCAAATTGAAACATAACCATGTCATAGATAGCCATTAACAATAGCAACAAATTCAAAACACCAATATTAGCATCAATTTCATCACGTCACTGATGCCTCAAATGGGTCAACTTCTTTAAGTGGATCCAATACTCGTGGTGTGGATCAACAGTATCGTCGAATTCAATTCTATTATCAATCAATATTTTGTTTTGTCTTGGTCTTCAACAACATTCTATGATGTGGTGTGAATAATAGTTCGTTTCTCATTTTCAAAATGTCACAAAAAACATCATTTCAAATCCTGATTTATTAAGACCTAAAAAAGCAATCAGTGAACCTTTTGATTATTCTGTTTTATTAAATATGAATTATCCATGATGTCAATTTAACCGAACCTTCTGAAGCGCTTGGTATCAACACTTCCTCATCTGTTGGTTACAACAGTTTTCTTCAAAATTAGATTTCTTTTGACAACATCATGTTCTATAGCTTTCTAAAAGCACTAACTTAGAATTTCATAAGGTTTATTGGCGTCACTTCTAGCATCATTTGATATCTTCAAATTAATGATATTCAGTCCCTGATATGAATATCTGTTCTCATACTCAGAAGCATTATTTAGAATTACCATCTTGGCTGTCTTACCATACTAAATTTCTTCTTACATTAAGCAGCTATGTGACCTATCACATGGCCCCTGAGGTTAAATTTGTTAGTATATAAAACGTTTTCATATTGAAGGGATATGGGAAAATTAACACTTACAATTGGAAAGTTGGTTTGACCAAACTTTCTTTATAAGCAAGGTATCCAGCAGAAGAGCATGCCCAGCAACTAGAGAAATGTGTTGTTAGTATCATGATTTTGGATTTTGGAAGAGATTTTGATTTATTTGCAAACATACCTGGCACCTAAACCTTTTGTATTTGAGTGTAATACATTACATCCGATGTGTAAATAGTACTGTGTCTTCTTTTGTGCTGTGGAGTGTTCAATGAGGTTCTTCATGTTGTTGTTGTGTTGTTGATATTGTTGTTGTTATGTTTGTTAGCTGGGATTGTTTTTATTTCGTCGATTTTTTTTTGTAGTTGAAACCTTGTTCCGGCCACGCCCAGATATCAAGACAATAAAAATGCTTCTACGTACAATTGTGATTCATAAAGTTAGTTTGAGGCTAATTTAATGATACCAGTAAGATATTTCGTACGTTTTCACCTATATAGTAGATTTTTTTGGGTCAAAACTTCCTATATCTCAAGAAATGGTCATCGCTGTTTCGGAGATATAACAACTAACCAACAGCTCTAAAACTAAAATACGAGATCTCTACAACATGAAGACAGTAAATTCCTAAGTAGTCACTGTAGGCTTTACAATGCGTGTGAATGTGTCCAGTGGTGCTGGTGTCTTTATTGTCAATGCTGTATTTTATCTCTCTGAACTAATTTTTCATATCACTATTTCGCAGATTTAACATCTAACTACAGAACAAACTACGGAATTACAACAAATCTAGAGCTTTAAATTCCTAAGGCACTACTGGATCATCTAAAACTTTTGTAGCTCCACTCAGTAGTAATATTTTCCCAATTGTCAATGTCTTATTCGTTTCCTTGAATTAACTTTCAATATCGCTATTTCGGAGATTCAACTGGCCTACAACTACAGACTTAAACTACGGAATCACAACAAAATTAGGGATCTAGAGTCTTAAGGGAATACTGCAGCTTCTATAATCTGTGTCGTTCTATCTAATGGTAACATTGCTTTCAGTTGTACTCTTTCAACATTTTTTCTATATCACCAGTTCGGTGATAACCCAACTGATGAACAACTAGATAAACAGACTACGAGATCACAGCGGAATTACAGCATCAGACTCTTAGAAAACCATTGGAGCATCTACAACTCCATCTTATCCATCTAATGGTGCTAATTCCATGATTTTTACCTCCTGTCTATATATTTAAAATCCGGCATCTTTTTAGTGCACCGATCGAACAACGACAATACCTCGCAAACACAATAATTGAAATATCTCAGCAGTCAGAAACTTTCATTTCCCAAGACCTTAGAGATCTATATATCTTATTGATGTCCATAAGATCGTAGACTGCTTGTCCTTTGAAAGTGAATTTTTGTTTTGTGGTGGGTCTCAGAATCTTGCCCTCAATAAGTCTATCAAATTTACAAACACCAAACTCCTACAAGCACTCAAGACAAAACTAATCATCCTCATCCTGGAGGAGCTGCATAGCAGTTTGCAGCCGTCAATGATGTCTACAACGTTTAAGCTTCCAGTCAAAATCATGGTTTTGACACAAAGGAAAGGATCAGATCGATACTACGCTGCACTTCAATTGACAAAAATAAAATTAAAAAGATATTTATTATACACATATTACTCCAAATCCTCAACAATTCTGTGAAGCCTGATCCTGTTGAGTACCTTTCTGATCTTTCCATTCTCTTCTTCAACAAGCTTCTTATTAGTAAATTCTAATGACTTGGTACTCTGAACAGCCGTGTAGGCATTCCTTGAGATCACTTCGTCAACACCAAAAGCTCTTTTCTTCAAGCGAATACTTACTGATTGTGGAGGACTTGGATAAGCATCATTGTCCACTGCTTCAATAGGGAGATCATCCATTTGGTCCACCACCTCATCATCACCTTGAGGTGGACTTGGAGGATCTTGGACCTGTGGAGCAGCAGGATCTTGATCATTATTGCGGCGAAGATGTGCTTCGTTTTCGCTGTCTGAATCTCCATCAACGTCACTTCCTCCACTATCTGAATTGCTAGAATGACCAGCAGCATCATTATCAGCACCAAACAAAAAGATCAGCCATTTCTTGCGTTGATCTGTAAACCACTTGAACACTGGGGACTCAATACTTAACGAGATGAAATCAATTCTAATATAATTCTGATTTCTTGTTGTCAATGAGTTTCCATGCATCGTTTGATTGTTCAGTGGAATGTAGGGGGAAACGCTGAATGCTTGTAACTGTATTAACACTTTACGGAACAGCCGATTGTTGAGATTCTCGTTAATTTCTTCCTTTAGTACTGATTTTGAGGAATTCAAAATAACATTTGAGTTAAACATATGGTAAAATCCATAGGCAAATATTGAGTCTCCAAATAATACCGAAGCATCAACAAGTGCAGCAGTAGGATAGCACAGTTTGTATTTTTCATTGTATAATGAGTGTATTTTCCTGAATAACAGCGGCAAAACCAATAGAAGTAAACATCCCAAGCGGTACTCGATTATAATTATGGCTGTTCCGACTAGGGAATTTCTTACCTTGAATTTGATAGCACCACTAGTTATATATACCGTCTTCTCTCCTTCTGAATGGTCCACATAGAGATTTTCAAAACCAAAAGAAGCCATAGTGGAGGCTCTGGTGTGGCTATTAGTTATTTGAAGATAGATGACTAACATGGACATCATCTTTTCGAAGTCAGCTAACCAATTCTCAAGAGTCTCAATATCTTTTTCCAAAGCATCTGCGTTACGTTCGTCTTCGTCATTTAAGTTCAGTCTTAACAAAAGATTATTGAACAACATAGCAACATCGGCTTCTGTTATTACAGGCTTAGAAACCCGATCATTTGGATCAAAAACATCATGTATAAACTCCATTGCTTCTTCACCAAACATCTCAATGTTATCAACTAGGGTTAAACTCGAAGCTAAATGGACCACCTTCGCTAGCATCGCCTCACAACATCTTCTTAGTCTTAGCTTTGAAATTCTGTCATTGGTCTCAATCAGTGTAACATGGGAACCACTTGGATGTGAAGAAACCATTGTACCATTTTTGACTTCCTCGTTGAATAGCCTTCTTGCAGTGCATTTAATCGATGCCAGTAACCGCACCAAAGTATGGCTCTCAGGGTTATAATCCCGTTTGAACCTTTCCGCTATCTGGTGGGTCAACTGGACATGATTAATGTTATCCACTGCAAGGGCCTGATAAAGAATTTGTAAAAAAAAAAACTTTAGGGTGGAAAGTATTATGGTTGAAACAATAATTTTTTTTTGATTAGGCTTCTCAACTAATAATGATATAATTGAGCGACAAGTAGCAGAACGAGCCATTGGAATGAGGTTCTCATCCTGGAAACCAATATTAATATCTTCACCCAAAACTTCATGCAAATCTAACACATTGCCTGGCACAATAAAATGGACTCTTTGATTATCAGCAACAGCTTCCTCTATTTCTTCTTCTGAGCTTTCGGCGTCATCATCAATTACATTACCACCAGCATCATTTATTTCTGCGAAATCATTGTGTGCGAAACTGCCTTTCATTGGTGCTGTCAAAGTTTTGTGCAAATATTTCAAACACTTATTGAAAATATCAGATTGTTCATTGGCTATGACTTGGTTTCTGCGAACAGTTTGGTTGAAAACATCTGCAGGAGCTGGATGTCTGTTAATCATGATCCTGTAGTCTTTTGCTGAAATTCTTTCGAAAACTCTATCACTGGTCAAACTATCGTAAATTTGTCTTAATAGTATTTCCTGGCCAGGATCACTCAACGACTGGTCCAAGTGCCCGACCTCAAAGTTGAAACCATCAGCAATAAATCCATTCAAATTCATGAATAACTGCTTCATATCACAAGTTATCAGCTTTGCTAACACAATGGCATAATTGGTAATACCCCCATAAGACCCGACCGAGCTAAAACTACCATATCTTGAGAATTGATCAAACACTGGGAGCTGGCTGATATCATGCTTGTTTGAATGATAGAAGGAATACTGGGTTAAGAACCCGTTTATTAGGACAAAGGTGAGGTTATTATTAAACAAATACCCATGGTTGAACATCTCTATTGGTAGCTCAGCATATTTTTGCCCATTTGGATCAAAGGCAGAGTATTGTTTGATAAAGTCCACTTTTTGACCATTGACTGTTGGAACTTGGTCTGGTGAATTCATCTTTTCATAAAGCCCCTCAGGGGCATAAACCTCGAAATACCTTCTTGCAGCACCTGTTTTTCCAGAAAATGGATTCAATGTTTGTCTGTAACATCTGTAAAAGAGTTGTTCGAAAACATGTTTTCTTTGATGGGATGCTTTTGAAGCGTTCCTGAGATGCTGGTACATATCACGGCTATCATTGGAAGAAAAGCGACATTTGGCGCATTTGACACCAGGGACCAGCCCAATACCAGCAATTGGCAGGTTCCTTTGACCCACAAACGTATTTGAGTTTCTAACACGGTTGGGGATGATTTCTGGTGGTTCGTTTGGGACATCGAGTCTTGTTTGAATCTCATTCTTCAAATCATGGATAGAACATGCCTGATTCAAGTACTCACCACCTAACTTTTCAAGAAAGATATTCATATTAGCACCAGCCAGAGAAACAGCTTTACCTGTTTCAAAGAGGAACATGAAGAATTTGTAGCGTCTGTTGACATATAACCCAAAAGCAGCCAAAATATCGGTAGTGTAGTATTCACTGTCCTCATTTAAAACCTCTCCAACCTCAACTGGAAATGAATCTTCATCTGCTTTCACCTCAAACTTGAGACTATTAGCAGAAAACCAAATAGCTCCAAACCTATCATTGTAGCTTTTCCCAGCAGCAAGTTCGTAGTGATACTTTTCCTTGAACTGGTCGATATCAAGCTTGTATTGCTCTAGTCTTTGTGGTCTAACTGGAATATAAACCATCTTTAGTGATTATTAGCTTTATTTCCAAATGTTTAATGATGTTTGAATAGTGTACTACAAGATAAATTAAGGATAAGTTTTAATATATTGTATGTGTTCGGGTGTACACAATGGGTTTGCTCAAAAATTGGCACAGCATGCTCAATATTGAAGCTATGAGCACGGTTCCTGGATATTTTGACTCAGAATTTTGCGCTAAAGACACTGGTGCTACTTTCAAACTGATTGGACCAATTTTGAGAGCCCTTGCATACAGCATCACCAAAGGACCGCTGGACCCACAAAACATCTTAACACCATATAAACCCCCAGAAATTCAAGCACAGGCAGTGGGGATATTGTGCAGTGCGTTTATTTGGATTTTCCCTAATTTGAAAATCAGTACTGCCTTTTTTGGTTGTTTGGGCCTTGATAACCGGCTGCCTATCTCCACACATGGCCTGCCTCTCTTATCTAATTATTTGAATGCATGCTATTGGCTGTAAATAAAAAAAACTGAATTTAATGCCCAAATTAGGTAAAAAGCTATGGAAGCGGGCCGATGCAAAACACACCTGTGTAGGCAAAACAGTTAACGTGTTTCATTCTACCTTAGTTTAATTTTGGTGGTGCCCTATTATGTTGCTAAACCCGTGCCAGGTGCCATGGTTTGAAAGACGGAAAGCTTGAGCGCCACCCTGATAGTAGGGTGACCGCCGGGGGTGACGGCCATGGATTTAGATAGACCGGGCTACCCCAAAAGTTGCACCCAGCATTGTTACAAGGGCGCCGGCACCCTTGGATTTTAAGAGACGGGGTTACCCCAAGGGCTGCACCCAGCGTTTTACGGTACATAACAAAACCTTAGTCGTTCTGGTGCTTTTGGCTTGACACGCTTTTGGCAGGACTTAGGCAGACCGTGAGCAAGCCTGTAGGCAGACCTGTGAGCACACCCACACGCAAGCCACCTAGCAGACCACAAAACCAGCCTTTAAAAAAACCACTTGGTAGACCATCAAAGGCCAATGGCCAATGCCGTTCAGCAGGCTATAGGATAGCCACCGGGAAGTCAAACGGTATACCACCAAGTAAACCCATTAGATAGCCAAGGGTGAAACCATTAAGCAAACTATTAGGCCAACCACTAGTTCAAAAAGTTAACAGACCTTTGAGACTTCCGCTAGGCTAAGTACTAGACATAGACGTTAGGAAGACAGTCAAACACACAGCTGAAGAGCCAGTTAATTAAAGCGTGGGGAGACTGCTTTGTTTAGACAGCCATTCAACGGTTGGGAAACAGGAGAAAGCCACTGGTGAGTTACGATACAGAAAAAAAAAAGCCTAGGGAGAGCGCCCCACCAAGGAAAATCGCACCTAGTGTGCCACTAGGCAGAGAGAAAAGCACACCAGCGAGTCGCGCTAGGCAGAACAGCTCTGCCCACGGAAAACAGGCCCTTGGAGCCAGCGGGCTGACCGAGCGCAACGACCAAAAAACTACAACAACCAAGAAAAAAAACGTCCATTCAACAACATACCCACTTGCAAAACATACCAGTGGTCCCATGGTCCTGTGAGACCATTCAGCCATTGGGCAGGCCAGCGCCGGACCCACTTTTGAAGGCCCTTGGCCCCACTTTTGGTTTCCCTTGGACCCACATTTGGTGGACCACGGCCTCGATTTTTTTTTTGGTCGCCCGGAAGTTTGATTCTAGTGTATCCTTTATTCTTCATTCAACGCTTCCATTCTCTCCAATCCTTTTACCTAATACTCCGACAAATATATCTCTCCCAACTTCCATTGATCTTGCTACTATCTCAAGTTTCGCTTCAAGACACTCAACGAGAACCACTATTAGACCTTTGCTCTCTAACTTGTACCAATACCTCGAATAGTCTTGCTCTCAGAATGTGTTGAGCTTCATCCAGCTACACTGCATACCTAACATTTACCATAAAACAAAGTGTACAAAACCAGCAAGCCCATTGTACTAAATACTGTTCGAAAACAAGTGAAAAAAAGTGACCTTGAAAATTTGTTGAAAAAAACCCAGACATATTATCGAATGAATAATCTCCACGACTTCAGAAGCTACTGTAATGAAACAATTGAGCTAGAAAATGATTAACTACAATGCTTCAAGTAATGAAAATCAATTTTAATTTGAGTTTAAACTTAATTATAATATATTTTATGAATATATAATTTTTAAATTCAAGTTCTACTGATACTTAATATGAAAACAAATGATACAATAGCAATACAAATTGCCTCATACGATCTATAAAGTACCTGACTAATGATAGTGCTTGAATTATTATCAGTTTCAAAGTAGTGAATATACTCTGTCTGTAATAAACAGTAATTAAAGACATTATACACTTGTGAGCTTCTCACATTAGCATTCTCAACTATAAAATACATTCTTTTGCTTCAGCCACCTCTAATACACTCAATGTACTTATACAAATGACTTTTAGCATCTCTATACCTCTTAAAGAAGTAATCCGATTTACAATAATTATTACATAATCTTCGCGAACATGTATTACATAAATTTCGCGAACAAGTATTGTGCTGCGCTAACCGCTTATAACAGTGAGCTAAATTAAAAGTCATATCTCCACAGCTATCAACGCTGTTTTTGATTTCTCTTTTGCATCAATCTATTTGCATACCTTTTCCTTAACAAATGTTTTGTTTTGAATCTCTAGCACTTTTATCCATAAAGTTACCAAACTCCAGTTTAAACCCTTTTCGCGAATATATATTGCACTTGTTGAGTAATTCTATCTCCACAACCAGCAACGCTATTGTTCAACTATCAATCGCAATGATAAATTTCAGCCCCAGTTCCTACCTAAAGTTTTTTTCCTGAGTTTTGAACCTTTTTATTCACCGACTTACCATGCTAATCTATTGTTATTGCATCATCAGCTCACGTGAGTGCAGCTCAGTAGCAATATCTCAACAATGAGTTGACCAATTTTAAACTTTGAACTTGCAATGTGTTATTTGAATACTGTTTCCTTATCAAGAATTAAATCTTGAATTTGTACCATCATTATTCATCCACTTTGAGAAGCCATTACTGCCAACAATTTCGTGCAAATAGTGCCAATATTAGTGACTACTATAACCTCGATATCTCACCTACCACAAAAGCTATAACGCACGTAACAATCGCAATTAATTATTTAGCCCTTACTTTACTATTAAAATTTTAATCCTGAGCCGTGAACGCTATTATTCATATTGTTGAGAAATCCAGTTCTGTCAACACTCACGTGTAAATAGATAGACATATCACTGTCCATTGGAACATCAATATCTTAATACCCAACAGCGCTAATTTAAATCTCTCAATTGCAATCACATTTTGTATCCCTGTTTACTACTCAGTGTTTTTGTCTTGTGTCTGTATCTGTTAAAATGACCAATTTAGAACTTTCCACAAATCCAAGTGCGATTTCAGCCGTAAACAACAGCAATATCTCAACAACTACCAACGCTATAATCAAAGACTCAATTGATATCACATATTTAGTCCCTATTTCCTATACAAATATTTTTCCCTGTGCATTGTACCCTTATACTCGCACTTCTACCTTCTGAAACACATTAACGTGATACAACATCAATTCGACCATAAACAATATCAATATCTCGACAACCACAATACCAATTTTCAATCTACCAACTGATATCACATATTTGACCCTTGTTTCTTATCTAATACCAAACACAAGAGTCTATCTTCACACTTTGATAGTTGTGTATCAGCGTATATTGAGTGACTTTATCACTGAATAACTATAAAACTACACCACATCCAATCACAAAACTACGATGAATCATTCTGAAACATTGTAAATACCTTATATTAAAAGTGCTGAGCCATTTGACCCAAAATTGACAAAGTTGAATTTTCAATATTGACAAACTTTTTCGACCAAAATGTACACTTTTTGCTATAACTAACGAACCAAGTAGACAAATTTCATCATGATAATTTCATATTGTAAACCAAAACACATATTAATGATACTATCAAGTCCCTTAGAATAAGTCGCTTTGCAAGGTTGTCGTTCATTGCCTTTTCTCCCAAAATCCGAGTGATACGTACTTAACAGCCACCATCAACAATCTCATATCTCAACAACGAAAAAAGATATGAAGAATCTAACAGCTAAGCATTGTTTAGCAACATACATTTCCCTCTAAATGTGCACTCTCATGGCCTGCATCAAAAATTGAAAATTCCAAAAATTGTCCAAGTATAACCTTATGCTGATCAGATATTATACCACATATCTGTTGAACCACAGAATTTATTAGGCCAAGACATTACATATACGTCACAATCGTGCTCAAAAACACATACTAAAAGTTTGGAAGCATTTGCACTCGTATTCATACATCTTGTTCATCCAAGTTCACTGACTCTCTCGTCGTCGATATACGATTTCCATAATATCTTCACCAAATCAGATTCAGAGCTAATTATTGAAATTTAGCATTAGAGCATTATAAAGATACAGCATTCAATCCTATATCTCATTCCTGGGGATCTCAACTTCGAAACCCATATAGGAATATCTGTTTATATATCTACCCATAATCCAATCTCCGACTCCCACCATATACAAGAAAACTATGATTTTACAACAAAACAATATACACAAGCCACTCAAACACCGATTGAATCTCATTATTCGTATTGTATATGTTGGGCCATGTAGTGCTAGACAATAAATTCGGAAGTTAAGGTGACGGGAACCTGGACTAAAAAAGCTGTGCTTATACTTCGGGATGTCACCATGGACAACTATAAAGTGCGACACATAAACGAAACAAAGCCAAAAAACCACATCAGCACATAACGTTGTACCTCTATCCTATCTGCTCTATCTGGCGTGTTTGTGTTGACTGTTTTCATAACGTTGAAGTTAGTTCAATTTTCGACTAAACTTTGGTAACTTGAGTACCATAATTTACAGAATGAACTTCTAGGAATTTTCAAAACAGAACATAAATCAAAATGTAACACAAACCAGTACTCTTTGAATGATTATTTGCTACCGATACACAAACTTTGAAGGTCTCAGCTTCATTGGCTATAATTTTATTCCAACATTTGTATACCCCGAATGCACTTTTCGGACCTCATCGCTAACGAAATTTACAAATCACTCCGCGAAGAAAAGTAAAGATATTTTATGGGAGGAAACACTTAAGCTTAGGTCAAACTCTGGAACTGCATCCATATCCAAAAGATGGGAATACTCAGTGTTGAATTGAGCTCATAATATCAATGTTAATGTCCGCCGAAATAGCTTTCAAAATTTCATCATAGACAACAACAACCTACCCTCCACCAACAAAACAAGAGACCAAAATCATATCAGCACCAGATATTCTATAGCTGTCTCATATGCTTTATTGATATATAGTATTGTTGACGATGTTACCCAATCAGAAGGTATTTCAAATTTTGTTTGTTATACAGCGTTTCCATAAATATCCAACTTCACGAGCCCAAACTCTGTGATTTCCTGACCAACAGGAAAGCTATCAACTAAGTAACATATAAATGTTCCTCTTCCAATCCACCTCAATCACAAATACTACCTATTTTAAGCATGAAATATATGATGAATCTCACAACTTATCAGACGACTCGTTCCTGCGCAAGATAGACGTTGCGTGTTAAGCTCAACATGTCTCCCGCGAATCTGGACACAAAGAAAAGTTTTGTGGCTTTTATATGTGTAGTATAAGGTAGTACAACATTCATCCTCAGAAGCAATGGATGATACAGTGCTGGACCGGTTCAGTCTTTCCCATGGTGCAATTCAGGCACAGGCCGTTTACCCTACGGCAGTTTGTCGTATCGTGAATGATGCTTTGTTCAAGAACTCGACAGAATCCCTTCGTGGCATCAGCATCGACGGTAATTTTGCTATCACTCTGGAGACCGTTGAGCAGTTTAGAAATGTACATATCAAATGTTCAGTCTATAACCCTGAGTCTAAGGTTTTGAGAAAAAGTGTGAACCGGAAGCTCAATCGGAAGGACATATCCCAGTATGAAAGGAAGATGGAGGGTTATAGTCTATGTAAAGACTGCTATCAATCTTATGCCAAAGTGACTATATTGAAGAAGATATCTGAAGCAGCATATGATGCCCAGGTCACTTTTCTAAATATTGGCCCATGTTCAAAGAAACGGGAGGAGCCATCGCCAAGGCTGACTGTCCAAGGCAAAGTCTTTAAGAAATTAAAGCCATTGGTGGATGACTTGGATGCTTCCACCAAAATAATTCACGAGGGGGGGCAGATATTGAGTAATGGTATCAGTGACGAAGTCACCATCCCCAGATCAGATTATGACCGTCACATGCGTACTATTGAGCAGCTCAAGCGGGCGGTATTGTTGTTTAAGCCCATCGCTGGGACTGACGAGGCTGGTAATGCTGATGATGTTGAGTCTGAAGACGATGAAGGTGAAATATCTGGAGATCAACAAATTGCTCAAACTCAAGATCACGTTAATGAAGCTGGTTGAACCACATATGGTGAAGCTGATAGAAGTACTAAACCTGGAAAATCAGGTAAAGCTAGCCCTGATAAAGCCATTGGGCCTGATAAATCCGGTCAAACTGGGGTTGAATTGAAGCAAAATAACTAAGCAAGCTTTAAAAACTATCTTAGTCAGATTTTGCATTCATGATGATTTAGCAAAATCCCTGAAGTTACACTCACGTTTTGCACATTTAGTAGACTGAAGTTAGGCATAAATGGATACAGATCTAGACTGTTTTCTTCACAGTATCAACATTCCAACATTTCGGTTCTGCCTCGACTAAGCAACTTGGCAACAAATATACAATCTTGAAAATTTTAAATTTTTAGATTATTATCATATATATAACCTCTTAATCAGTTTTCTATACTGATTATTACACATATAACCTCTTACTTAACACATGTTTTGGAATGGATTGATGAACAAAACAGATGCTACCACTCCAAAAGTACAATGCATCAATCTCATTTATTTGTCTCATCAACATATTGTAATTCCCGCTACACAGGACCCAAATTTATCGTTTCATAACTCGTATCTGAATTTGGGGTTCTCTCGATCTGTTAAATCAGCAAACTCAGAATTTTCCAGAGAGTACAGTTCAGCTTCAGACATTGCGGCCATAAGTTTTTCCTTTTTGGCATTTGAAATTTTGTAGGTGAAGTAAATTCCCATAATTAAAACGAGACATGCGGCATAACAGACAACCATAGCAATCTTCCCACCTGTATATGGAGCACTTCACATAGTTTGCGGCCCAATTAGACTTCCAACACAATATCCGATGAAAAATATAGCAGTTGTTGTGAATTTTTTCGTATGGCCGGCAGTATTAAATGCAAAACATGATAAAGCACAGATTGTTGTTGTAGGATAAATGTATTGAAGATAGTAACCCGTTAGCCTTGCAGTCTTATTTTGGTTTGCGAAAGCTAGCATACAACCAGAGAGAAGACCAATAGCCATGGCAGCAAATGATATAAACATTCTTGGAACTTTTGTGTTCAGTAGTGCCAGCCCAATGCAGCCTATAACTTCCACAAACCCACACCACATATTTTGTAATAATGCATCTTTTGTGGAGAACCCAAAATCCTCAGATAACAATAGACTACCAAAATTTGTCAAAACACCGCTTGGAATGCTAATGCCAATTCCAAGAAGAAAATATAGCCATGTTAAAGGATCTAATAAGGCTTCTTCAAGTTGATATTTTTTAAAATGCTTATTACCAAAACCTTGTTGATTTTCTCTAATTCTTTGAACGTGTAATAATTTCTCTTCTTTTGCTAGAAACCAAGCCTGCGATGGGGTGTCAGGGATGTGTAAGATGAAAATGATGGACAGGACGACTGTCATCAAGCCAGTGACAATGAACATAACTTTCCATGCTTCAAATGAATAGCTTGCTGCATGGGAGGCACAACCATAAGAAATAGCACCACCAAGAATGTTTCCAATACCTGTACTATGTTAGAATCTCAGAAAATCAAGATAATTCAAGCCCCATACTTACCATTACAAGCAAACCAAATACTTGTGCGGATAAATTGTTCCTCTCTACGATACCATTGACTTGTTAAAAGCACCATTGCAGGAGAAATTGAACTTTCGAAAACACCTAATAATGTTCTTAACGTAACAAACCCGGCATATTGTGGAATGGCATGCAAGCATAAAATAACTCCCCAGATTAAAATGAAGAAAGCTGTTGTTTTGGCTAATGGGATTCTCTATAAAAGTGCGTTCGCTGGTAGTTCAAATACCAGATAACCTAAATAGAAGGCAGTACCTGTCCAGGAATACATATCACCTGTCATATTCAGATCGGTTTTCAAGCCCATCACAGCAGCATATGAATTTGTAGTTTTATCCATAAATTGACAGGCATACAAAAATCCAATCAATGGTAGAATGTATAGATCAATCTTTCTCAATAGCTTGTTAGACTTCTCTAAGTCAAATTGAGTATTTTCGCCTTCAAGCTCAAGCGCCAGCTTCAGGGCTTCATCAGCATCATTGTCAGCAACATGATACTTATATGAGAGAACAAATGTAGTCAGTACCTCCCCCTTTGTCTGATCCTTGCCTCTCGAACTTATTGAGTCTAGTTGTTTCTCGTTGCTCATGACTTCAGTTTATGAGATCTCAATAGTATTTGATGGAAATCTGATGAGATCAAGCTTGGGAGCTGGCAAGATTTTCTGGTTTATATACCATTGTCACTATATCACAATATCAGAGGTTTCAAGATTCCCATTTGAACCAGCTCCGACGCATATCGAGAAGAATATGCTGATATCACTAGACCAAGAGCACAATCTTGTATTGTTTTACTTCCCCTCGGGGCGTGACATTGTGTTTATTTGCTTACTTATTGCCTATCATTAAATAATTATTGCTGTAAAGGTGTTGCAGAAACTTGTTGTAAGAGTCTTGAGATAAGACGATGTAGCTGTAGATCTATCAGTCTGGACTCGTGTGTCGCTGGCAAATAGGAAACAGCGGGTGTGAATGTTGACTCTTTCTGATAAGATGGTGGTTATTGGACTTTCTTGTTTGAAGATCTTGTTTTGGACCCTTTCTTCAAGCTTCAGAGGGAATAACTGAATAGGGCAGCTTTAAGAGTTGATATCCAGCTTATCTCCACATAGAGAATCCCACAAATTGAAGAGGGTTTAAAAGCTTTATCTCCATCAATTTCACTTTCAGACAACCTGAGAAGTACACCAAGAACAAAGGCTAGAATTGGTCTACTTCTGACTGGTGTTCAGAAGGTCGAAGCTCTACCAAAGGGTCAAGTCGTTGGTGATCAGATCTTATAGTTGAAGCAATGACTTTTATGTGTGTGACTATGAGTTTCAAGACCACCCACTGGAATTGGATTTCAAAGCCACTACGACTGTGTACGGTCTACAAAATTGATATGTTGCCCATTTATTCAAAAGATGTAGTTTCGTCTCCCTCTGGTGAGAGTCTCCTGTAGAAAGCTTTGGGAGTATAACCAATGAATCTTCACAGTTTCTGAGTACATGCTGTACCAAAGTTAGTTGACACACCTCTCATACCACTTATTATATTTTCAGTTCCCCAGCTCTTCACAAATGCACCGAGCAGTTATATTTAAACCATGATGTGACTTGGATGGCTCAATTTGTTCTTGTATCCTACAGCTCGTGCAAACACTTAAGGATCATCACCTATATCCAAAAATTACTTTATCGTAAGTTTTTCTTGCCTTCAAATACTTTTGAGTCTTGTGGAATGATTGATCATTTATGTCTTAAATCTTGTAATCCAGTACTATGTGGCAGACACCATCAATGATAATAACACCAGCAGCTTCAGTGCTCCCATATAATGCTAATGTTCATGATGATTAACCAACAATACCAGTTTTGAAAACAACATGGTTGAGTTTATCTTCAATCTTTTCTATCTCTTGCTGCATAATCACTAAGATTCAATGTATAACATTTTGACCCCATAATCTTCACAACACATCAACTTGTGGAAATAGACCAGCCTTGGTTTGATTCTCATGAATCATTGCCATGTCATACAGTAATGTATTCTCAAACTAGTTGTTCACACAAAGGATGTCATACATCAAATCTAGACATATTATATAAGTATCTCTCCAACATAATCCATTTCCCCAAACGTTATGTTGCTTCGAATAATAATAAAACTCACTTGTACAAATGCTGACTAAAAGCGGTTTATATTTTCCATTAAAAGCCTTCGCTAAGCTGGAAAGCCCAAGTTTGGTTTACTCCACGAGGGCTCTTTCAACCATTGTGGCTAATCACAAACCAACTGAATCGTCTCAACCATACACCAGGCTTTTGAAAAGACCAAATTTATCTCTTTTACAGCCCATCAGATTTGTCAGTGGTGGGCCGAATATGTATCGTAATCGGCAACGGGCAGAGGACAACCCAGCTTTAAACCAATATGGTACTTTTCTGACCAAATTAGCAAAACAGGGGAAATTAGATCCCGTCATTGGGAGAGACCAAGAGATAATAAGAGCTATACAAATTCTTTCAAGAAGAACCAAAAATAATCCAGTCTTGATTGGTAGAGCCGGTGTTGGTAAAACCAGTCTAATTGACGGATTAGCGCAAAGAATCGTTAAGGGTGAAGTTCCAAAGAGCTTGAAAAACATTCAATTGGTGGCTCTGGATCAGGGTGCTTTGATTGCTGGTACAACTCTCAGAGGTGAATTTGAAGAGAGATTGAAAAACGTCTTGGATGAACTTGATATTGCAAATGGTAAAATTATCGTGTTCATCGATGAAGTTCATATGTTGCTGGGCTTGGGTAAAGGCATTGGATCCATGGATGCTTCAAACATCCTGAAGCCTAAGCTAGCGAAAGGACTAAAATGTATATCTGCAACAACGTTGGACGAATATAAAATCATTGAAAAGGATCCTGCTTTGTCCAGAAGATTCCAGCCAATTCAATTAAATGAGCCAACGGTTGAAGATACCATCAGTATCCTGAGAGGCTTGAAAAAACGTTACGAAGTCCACCATGGTGTTCGTATAAAGGATTCATCTTTGGTCTCCGCCGCGACATTGAGTAATCGTTACATTACTGATAGATTTTTGCCGGATAAAGCTATTGATTTAGTTGATGAGGCATGTGCAGTTTTAAGATTGCAGCATGAATCCAAACCCGATTCTATCCAAATCCTAGATAGAGGTATAATGACCAAACAAATTGAAATGGAATCCCTGAAGAAAGAAACCGATTCGTTATCTGCCGAGAGACGTGAAAAATTAGAAGAGGACTTGAAATTGAAACAAGACGAATTGACAAGATTGACTGAGGCTTGGGAAGGTGAAAAGGCAGAGATTGATGCTATCAAAAACGCTAAGCAGGATTTGGAACGAGCCAAAGATGATTTAAAAATTGCACAAAGAGAATTGGATGATGGTAAGGCTCCTGAATTGATTAATGCAAAGATTCTTGATCTACAGAAGAAAGTTGAAAGTAGTGAGCAAGAAGAGGATTCCGGTAAAAAAGATTCTCTGTTGCATGATTCTGTCACGTCCGATGATATATCTAAAGTCATATCCAAGATGACAGGTATCCCTATGGATACTGTTCTGAAAGGTGATAAAGATCGTTTTCTCTACGTGGAAGACTCTTTAAAGAGAAACGTTGTTGGCCAGGACGAGGCCATTCATGCCATTTCTGATGCTATTAGGTCGCAAAGAGCTGGTTTAACAAGTGATAAAAGACCTATTGCAAGCTCCATGTTTTTGGGTCCTACCGGTACAGGTAAAACGGAATTGACCAAATCATTAGCCAAATTTTTGTTTGATGATTCAAGCAATGTCATTAGATTTGACATGTCTGAATTTCAAGAAAGACATACCGTTTCAAGGCTTATTGGTTCACCACCAGGTTACGTCAGGAGTGAAAAGGGCGGTCAATTAACAGAGGCTGTTAGAAGAAAACCTTATTCGGTTGTTCTTTTCGATGAATTTGAAAAAGCGCATACAGATGTTTGTAAAGTCTTGTTGCAAGTTTTGGATGAAGGTAAACTAACTGATTCACTAGGTACATCTGTTGATTTCAAAAACACTATAATTGTGATGACTTCAAACATTGGTCAAGATATCTTATTACACGATGAAGAAATCAAGGATGATACTGGTATAGTTTCAGATGTTACAAAGAATAAAGTCATTGAAGCTATGAAGCACATTTACCCACCGGAATTCATCAATCGTATCGACGATGTTTTAGTTTTCAACAGATTATCCAAATCGGCTCTGCGTAACATTGTTGATATCAGACTACAAGAGGTTCAAGAAAGATTGTTAGAGAAAAGAATAACTTTGGATTTGACCAGCGAGGCAAAGGATTGGCTAACTGAGCATGGTTATGATCATTTATATGGTGCCAGGCCATTGAATAGATTAATACAAAAGCGTTTGCTAAATCCAATGGCTATTTATCTATTGAAGGGACAGATAGGTAATAATGAAACTGTGAGAGTCAATGTAAAAGATGGAAAACTAAACATTGAGCCTAATCATGAGGAAGTTGAAGCTACTGAGGGTGTCAAAGATTAATGAAGCTAAGAAATACATACTGAGTATCAGGTACATAAATAATTATTGATATTATTAATTATTTGTAAATATGATCAAAAAAGAACTTGAAGAATGTAATTATATTTATACTAGTAAAGAAGCGATCAAATAAAAAGCGAAAATTTCAAAGTGTATTTGTAGTTAATGACTTTTTTGACAATTTGGCTACAGACATGTCTCTCCTTATTTGCATAAAGTATATGTGTTAAACATGCTGAGTATATTATAACTCTCTGATATATATGAATATAGGTAAATCAAGAAATAAATGATCGTGCGAGTTTGTTATGTGAATCATACTAGAGTACTATTGATTTCTGGCTCTGATGATGCTTGAGGGGCATGTTTGATCAAATTAGATGCCCAGGTTGTATCAGCTTTTAAGCGTCTTGGTCGTAACTTTTCGGCCCTTCTCTCCCATATAATGGTTGCAGGATCTTGTTCAGGCTCTACCCATTCCATATTCTCACCACCAGATAACCAGTATTCTTGCATCATGATTTCTTCTTCAGGCTCTAACTGTTCCATCTTTAATTCGTCAAGTTTTCAAAGCCTTAGTTGTCAACAATTTCGTGCAAATAGTACCAGTATAATTAACCACTATAACCTCCATATCTCACGAACCAAGAAATCTATAACACAAGTAGCAGTTGTAATAGCTTAATTAGCCCCTACTTTACTATTTAATTTTTAATCCTGAGCCCTGAACTCAATTATCCACATAGTTATAAACCCCATGTCTGTCAACACTCACGTGTAAATAGATAGACATATCACTGACTATTTGAACATCAATATCTCAATACCCAACAGCGCTAATTTAGTTCTGTCAATTGCAATCACATTTGTTAACCCCATTTCCTACTTAAAATTTTTGTCCTGTGTCTTTATCTGTTAAATTGATTGATTTAGAACTTTTCACATACTCAAATGTGATTTTAGCCATAAACAACAGCAATATCTCGACAATCACCAACGCTATAATCAAAGACTCAATTGATATCACATGTTTAGACCCTGTTTCTTGTACGAATATCTCTCCTTGTACATTGTACCCTTATACTCACACTTCTACCTTTTGCAACACTTTCACTGGCATCAATTCGACCATGAACAATATCAATATCTCGACATCCACATTACCAATTTTCAATCTACCAACTCATATCACATAATTGACCCGTCTTTTTCTTCTAATATTCAGTACAAGAGTCTACTTTTTTCACTTTGACAATTGTGTATTAGCGTATATTGAGTGACTTTATCACTGAATAAGTTTAACACTACGCAAAATTCAATTCCAGCAACATGATGAATCTTTCTGAAACATTGGAACTACCCTATATTCAAAGTGCTGGACAATTATATGACAAAGTTGAATTTTCAATATTGACATCGCATAAACTATAACGATTCTTCAAGCATATATCTCATTCTGCTCCGATGTTTACAGATCATAGTCAAGGTCGAATTCATGTCCAGCTTACATATCGTTCCGTGGATGGATTCCAAAATCTGGTTTCGAATTGGAGTTCAAGAGTCAGAATGTGAAAGAAGTCCATCACCAGCAGGGAACTAATCATGAAACCTCGAGAGTTCGTGGTTCAAATGTATGATGAATCTCATAACTTATCAGACGACTCGTTCCTGCGCAAGATAGACGTTGAAATACACGCCTCGTGTTAAGCTCAACATGTCTCCCGCGAATCTGGACACAAAGAAAAGTTTTGTGGCTTTTATATGTGTAGTATAAGGTAGTACAACATTCATCCTCAGAAGCAATGGATGATACAGTGCTGGACCGGTTCAGTCTTTCCCATGGTGCAATTCAGGCACAGGCCGTTTACTCTACGGCAGTTTGTCGTATCGGTATCAGTGACGAAGTCACCATCCCCAATCAGATTATGACTGTCACATGCGTACTATTGAGCAGCTCAAGCGGGTGGTGTTGTTGTTTAAGCCCATCGCTGGGACTGGCGAGGCCGGTGATGCTGATGATGTTGATTTCTCGATCTAATAAAAATTTAATTTGCAATAAATTTAATATAGTTATAGCACAGAATTGTAGATTATATTTTGTAGGGAGGCCATAACTTTACAGCAAAATTTCAGAAATTTCTCGACATAGTCTTCTGTATATTGATCTAGTGACCACGAGATAAAGACAATTGACTCAGATGAACAGTACCTTCGGTTTCATCCCATCACTGTGTTCTTCTATGTGGTTGTCTACATGCTTCCCGATCATAAAACTAACCAAGTCTAAGCCTTACTAAGCGTGTCTTAAGGATGCCTCGGAGTGCCTCAGGCCACAGTTCTAGGCTGGCTGTTTTGGTGGGGAATGCTGCAAAAATAAGCAATTTTTGCAAAACTTCCTTAGAAGTTAGCCCTGGTGCATCTTCACAACATCAACTTGATAACGAACCCGATGCTACGCTTCACACTGTCCAGGTTCAATAGCCAATTGTCCACTCAGACTGGATCTTCACGTCTGGGATTGAAACGGTGGCTATCCAAAGGACCAACGAGCCCAGCCAAAGCTGAACATTTGATCGATCTTGACAAGAAACCCGTGTCCAATGATCCATTCACTCCAGAACAACGCAAAATGGCTGCTCAATTAAGAGCAGTTGCCCTGGGGCCTTATATTTCCCGTCTTCCAGCAAAATGGATCCCATACGCTGAACTGGCAAGATTGGAAACACCAGTATCTTTGTTATTATATCTGCCGTGTACCTGGTCAATCCTGATGGCTGCTACAACTGCCACTGCTCCAGTATTGACTACAATTGGCACTCTGGCCATATTTGGTGCTGGATCTGTAGTCATGTGCGGGTTTGGCTGTACTATCAATGATGTTCTTGATAGGAAATATGATGCGCAAGTACTGAGAACAATTGAAAGACCTATGGCTAGTGGGAGAGTTACCAAGAGACAAGCGTTGTATTTTGCCGGTGGTCAACTAGCAATTGGGGGTGCCATACTTTTGATGTTACCATGGGATTGCTTCTTCTTGGGTGCCTTGTCACTCTTGCCCGTGTGTGCATATCCATTGTTCAAACGATTCACATACTATCCACAAGCTGCCCTTGGATTAACTTACAATTGGGGTGCTCTTCTAGGATTCCCAGCTATGGGGATCTGGGATCTCAACACAATGGCCTCACTTTTCATTTCCACTTTTTGTTGGACAATGACTTATGATACAGTATATGCTCATCAAGATAAAAAATTTGATATCAAAGCCGGTGTGAAATCAACAGCTTTAGCATGGGAGGCTCGTTCCAAAAAAGTTTTCACCGGGCTCACTATGGCTCAAGTGAGTTTATTGGCTACTGCTGGTTACAGTGCTGGTGTCTTGTTCAACCCAGGGTTTTTAATCGGAGGTGGGTACTTCTCCTACAGCTTGTTTAAGATGATCAAAGACGTGAATCTTGATGACCCTCAAAGCTGTTTGAACTCGTTCACTGGGAACATTATTCCTGGGTTTGTGTTCTCTGCTGGACTATTTTTCGATTATATCTTGAAATGCTCTGGCTTTTTGTGAATGGTATTTGGAAAAGTTTGATATAGTGTATATTGTTGAATTAAAAGACTTTTTATGGTGAACTTTGTAATCAATTTGGAAAAGTCATACAAGAGAAAGACTTCCTATAATTGGGCTCAGATCCAATTGATGAGATTCTTATTGTCACTGGGATTGAAAACCTTTTGCAAATCATCTCAACATGTGTGAAAAATCTTCTTTCAAAAGTGTTTTACAAACAACCCAACAGTTTGTCAAGTAAATTGTCATGTCATTCAAGCATATACAGCTTTTTTAGTATCAGCATTTATTTCTCAAGGCTGGTATCTTCCAACAACAATGTGCTTCTATGGTCATTTAACCGATTGTGCCCTTCCATTTTAACTCTAATGGCAACCGTTGAAAGAGAAGATAAAGACCACCGTATCATGCTTAGTGAAGCCGGTGATAGAATATATCAGTCCCAAGTCCCAGCTCAGTTGAATTATCTCGTAGATTTCCTGCCCCATGTGCAAAAGAATCAGAAGTTCAAGATTCTAGTGATGAGAGTAAAGTTTTTCTCAGACCTCTCATGATGCTCCAATATTCAGCAGGATATTGACTATAAGCCGTTATTCAAAATCCCGAAAGTGGTTTAGGTTCCCATAATGGATAACATTCATCAATCCCATTACCCTTGGTGGCCTCGTTCTCTTTTCTTTTCCTCTCCTTGGATAACTTCTGTCTCTCTTTTTTAGCCTTTCTTTTCTCTTGATTTGTTTGGACTCTTGTGGATGTACTTTTGAGATCGTTGGGAAACATGAGTTCAGTGCAAATTCTTGGTCTTGTATATATTTGAATAAAGAACTCTAAATCTGAGTCATTGAACTTGGGAATGGCACCATTATATTGGTACTCAACCACTTTAGGGTAATAAATGAAATTGAAGAATCTAAAAAATACACCATCCTCCACGGAACGATGACGATCATCCGTGTTATAACCTAGTCTGTAGAATAATTGAGCAATATATGATTTGGTATAGTCACCTTTGAAGTTCACATACATATAATCAACATCAATGGTTTCAACTGGAAGCACAATGGATTTGAAGTACTCGTTATAATTGACATCCATTGCCTGGTGATAAGTTTTGGTTTTATATATTACGGTATACTCTTCATTTAGTAGCTTTATGGTGCATATCTGGAGATCATTAGGGAAATTGGTCATTATGGAAGCTGCTGATTTCTTGTGTTCCAGGGGAACATGTCCTATCACTCTGTGAAATAGAGTGGCCATTTGGTGGACGACCTCGAGTCTATTGTAAAGAAGCATCATTGTAGACGTTGATGATATTTGAGTATTATAGAGAATACTAAAAGGTTTCCGTCTTGTTTTTGTTTTTTTGTCGCTCTGAAAAATCCGAAGAACTCTACCAAACCAACTCCAAGATCGATCATTATCAAGAGCTTCAGATCCACAATGAACGTCCATATACACAATATGAATGCACAGCCAAAGTCGACATCCACCAAGATGATTGACTCGAAAAAAGAGGTGATTCTTTTCATTGGAACCTTCAATTTACGCTCGAAGGGACTCAAGGTGACAAATACCATAAGTGATGAGAATAGCATCACCAGGTATCATGAAACAAAGCAAGACCATCCATTCAGTGTGGTAGACTTGGGAACAGACGACGATTTCATTGTCGTTGTTAGATCGCATATTTACATTGGACCAGTCACAATCCCTGTGAAATACTCGGAACATCTTTCACATTTACAATTCCCAGCAATGGAATGCTACTATCAAAATGAACTATTCAGTAAGTGCATGACATTCATCAGCTATTTGAGCTCCAAGATGCAAGAGAGTGACATTTTCAATAGAGGAAGACAGCTTGGCTGCCAGGATGATACGAATCGAACGGATCATTATGGAGATATGAAACAAATGCAAATGCTGGTTGGTGTTCCAACTTTTTGCAACACACTAATACCAAGGGTAATAAGGGAAGAAGAGGATGATCACTCAGAAAGCGAAAGCGAAGATGATCTTGGTGAACAAAGCACCCAGATCCATGTGATTAAAGGAAGCGTGGGCTTGGAGAAAGAACAGCATGATGGACCTGTTGCTTATCCGGATGTGATATCTGGCGGGAAAAATGGACCCTTATTCGGTACACACTACGGGAACCCATTTGGGAAGCACTGATACTGTGTCAGCTTAACAGTGGCATGCAACTGGTGGAGGAATGGCATTGCGGCTCTGGAAAAGCTTCTTTTATACGTCTTTCTACTATGCAATCCATTCGGCAACATCAAGGAATAGCATCAAAAAATTAATCAAAAACTTTTGAGCTGTGATGAAAAATGAAAGATAATGACTTTCCCTTAAAGAAGCTCCAACTCATCTGAAAACGACTTGCTCATTTAGACTTATGACCTTGTCATGTTTGAGAGCATTGCAAGATTTAACACACCTGTATTTTTTGGTGGAATGTAATTGTGTTCGAATTTGTCAGTTGGACAAGATTCCAGCCATAGAGATTCGAGGCTTCCTGATTTCTTTGATATTTAATAATAATCGGCTTTCATGACTTGAAAATGTTCATTTTCTTGATAGGCTGCATGAAAGAAAACATGCTCGACCGAAGATGTTTTGTTTTAATGGTATCAAGAATTCAGTTACATAAAAGTAGACTCAAGAACCTTGAACGGCAAAGACCCTATCAGTCATACACTAGATCATACAGCTGTCGCTTTTGATTTGAACGGTGGTTAATCAACTCGTGAATTGTTCTTGTGACTCAAAAGATCTAACGTCTATATCGAATCTGATTGACCATGGTCTACTGTTCACCACTTACCACATGATTTGGTAGAAAGCAACGCAGCTAAATGCACTTCAAATATGGCAGTGAATTTTCAAATCCAAGGCTTGGTTATTTGTCGTTATAAGTCACAAATACGACACTGGTCGTCTAATCGCTAGGAAATCAGCTACAGGAAACTGAATTGAAATTTAAACAAGCTTAAAAGTATGATTCTATGAAGTTGTTGTGAACACTGCTTACGGAAATGCATAAACTCTTTATATGTACAAGTGATCTGATATGTCAATCTCATCACATACTATTGCGAGTGTGACCAGATCATAACAGTGAATGCTTCTATCATCAACAGTATACAGCAGAATCTTAAGAAACAAAGACATCTCAACTTCAAATCAATTGTTCTCTAATTACATCTGCCATTCAATTTTTCCAAGTCTTCAAATCTGTTGCAAATATTCTTAGGCCAATCAAACAAAGAGCACTACCCATTAAGGCACAACCATCATAAATGATTGCTCTTGTATAATCGCCACTTGCTTTACCACCATTGGAAATCAATAACCCAGCTATAGGTGACCCCAAAAGAGTACCAACGCCTCTGCTGAAATACATCAACCCACTCATAGCCTGGTAGTTTTGAGCTCCAAATAAATCAACAAGACAAGTTGGAAGTAATGAGATGATTGCACCTGCAAAGACACCATATAAAACCATGAATGATATGAAATTTGCCTTTGAGGCAATCAACCATAAAGTGAAGACTAACACGGGGCAAGCAAGACTGCATATGATGATCATATTCATTCTTCCAACTCTATCAGCAGCAAACCCCAAGATGATCTTGAAAATAGCATTTATGACATTGTTCAGCCCAATAAACAATGCACCTTGACTATCGGTAAATCCTATAGTTAATCCATATTTGGACATATAGATTAATGGAATCAAATATCCAACAGATTGCAATAAAGAGGCACTCAACTGTAGCCATACTTTCCATGATTTCAATTGTGAAAATGTAACTATTTTTCTGCTATTGAATTGAAATTGATTTTGAACACTTTCAGGAACTGAAACACAAAATGCAGCAACTAATGAACAGCCTAAAACCATAAAACCTTCTACTCTTAAACACCATCTCCATCCATATTCCGAGATGAGGTACCTGGATAGTGCAGCAATTGCTAACCCACCAAATCCTGTTCCACTGAACAAAAACCCCATGGCAATAGCTCTATTCTTGTTGAAAAACATTGGAGCACAAACAACAGGAGGCATATAAAGAAGACTTGAACCTGCACCATATAGGAAACCCTGGGTCAAGACAAATTGATACATTTCTTTACATGAGCCACCAATTAACAACCCCAAACTCATCACAACTCCACCAATGAGCATAACTGTTCTTGGAGCGAGATAATATAAGAAGACTTTATTGAAGATCCCACCGATATAACACAAGGCAGTGGCCAAGGTACCAATGATTGCCACTTCGGAATCATTGTAATCTGCTAAAGGACCATCTGCAGATGTGTAATATTCTTGGAAAACACCAAACGAAAAAGTGACACCAAATACAATAAAGTTGGATAAGAAACCTGCAAAGACACATTTCAATCCAGTGGAGCTCTGTTTGAGATCGGAGACCAATTTGTTAGTTCTTGTCCGGCCATCCTCCAGCTCGATATGCATTTGACCAGCACTGCTAGTAGCCATTTTGTGTACCCTTCATTTGGAAAGATAAAGTTATATGAGTTGGGCATCTCGTTAGATTATATATCAAGTTGAAACTTCATGACTAACGAGCTTTATATACAAAATCAGGTTTTAAACCCGGCTCGACTCGGAAAAGTACGCTTTGGAGCTCGATACACGTAGTTGATGACAGAATTTATAGCTGAGTGTGTGGAATATTGCACAACGAGGGAAAGCGATACTAAGAGTTACTGCTATCGAATAATGTTTAGAGTGGAAATGTATATGCAGTTAACTACTCTTCATGAGTACAGCTCCAAATCATCACAAATCCAGTGAGTTTGAGACATGACAAAGATCAGTCATGGTCACGTGACCAGTGACTTAACGGTATAACAAGAAGATATCGTGCTGGGTTAAGCTTGCAAAAGCTGTTGAAGGTGGTTCAATTCAGGAAGAGATGGATTTGAATGCCTCTCTTCGTTATAGACTGGTACCGTTGAAGATACCGTGGATTCTTCAGCTAAGATTGAACAAAGTAAGCCTGATGGAACTGTGGTTCGTCTGGCACGACATCTGGTTGTGAGCCCTTGAGGGCATCGAAAGGTGTGGATCCTTGGTACTTTACCACAGTTGATGAAGAATTGATTAGATTGGGACTAGATCAAAGCCTCAAGCGTATGACCTAGCTATGATACCTGGATGTGAATGCACTCGCTCTTCTAGTGAGGAATGTGCTTCTGAGTGTGTGTGTTTTTGCGATTGGTTCCCATTTGATTGGATCAAGACGGTGCTTAAATTACCCAAAAGATCTCTAGGTATCCACAGCTGAAGCCTCAGTTGAATTAATATAAAACGGTCAGATCTGTAAAGCAACCAGAGAAACAAGACGTATATATATGAGCTGGACCCTTTGAATCTTGAAGATCCCTTCATTAACTAGCAGCGCACAAAATGACTGGTATCAAAGACATATTCAACGCCAAAGAAGAGGTGGTTTCAGACTCTGGGGCATCGCTTCAGGAACCTCAACAACTGGAGGGATTACAACCGTACATCGACATCACTGTTCACGCTACGCCTGATGAGCTCAAGCGTCGCTCGACGTGGTGGTACAAGACAAGCGTTTTCCTTTGGGATTCAGCTGATAAACATCCACATGAAAGAAGCTTTTTGTTCAAGCTTGATTTCTTCCTATTATCATCTGCAATGTTGGGTTACTTCATCAAGACACTAAATCAATCCAATGTGTCTACTGCTTATGTCAATGGTATGAAAGAACACTATGAAATGACCGGTAATGATTACAATCTATTGAATACATTGTGGACTGTGGGTTATATCATTGGTCAAATCCCATCAAATTTGATTCTTCATAGAATCTCCGCTCGTTATTATCTTGCCGGGCTAGAAATAGTATGGGCTATCTTAACAGTCCTGATGATCTTGCCGAAATCCATAAGTGGTCTGTATGCAATCAGATTCCTAATTGGACTGACAGAAGCTGGTTATTTCCCAGGTTTGGAGTACTTGATTGGTTCTTGGTATTCATCGGTGGAAATCAACAAACGATCAACATTGTTCAACGCGGCTGGTACTGCTGCTGGGCTAGTCTCTGGTCCATTACAACAACGTATCTTGAAGGCTTCATTTGCCCAAAATTCCAAATGGCAACCTTTCCAATGGATGTTTATCTTCGATGCCATCATTTCCGCTCCTATTGGGTTCTACACCTTATTTGCTGATCCGAATACACCATCCACCACAAACGCTTGGTATTTCTCCAAAAGAGATAAATTGGTAGCTTTAGAAAGAAGAAGACGTATTGGTGCACAGTTAAACACAAGAGAACCTTATACTTTGAAGAAAATTGCAAGTTTTTTCAACACATGGCATATTTGGGTCTTTCCAGTGTTGTTTTTCGCTTATAGAACATCAAATGTTGCCTCACTTACTTCAAATGGTTTTACTTTATGGATGAAAACCGATTTAGGATTAAGCTCATATGATTATAATATTTATCCAACCGGTATTAGTGGAGGTGGGATTGGATATTCGATTGTTTGTGCTTACATCAATGACTATCTTAGAAATAATCTGACACAATATTTCTTAGGATTCATGTTCATCTCAGGAATTGTTTCATATGGTGGATTGACCAGTTGGAACATCAATAGAGGTTTCAAATGGTTTTGCTTTTTCTTTTATTCCATCACATCTTCAAGTGGTCAATCAATGGTGTTTTCATGGGTCAACAAAAATATGGCACACGATGATATGAAGAGGAACTTTCTTGTCGTTGTGACAAATATGATTAGTTATATTTTCACAGCTTGGATCTCATTAGTCGTGTTTAATCAAGACCAAGCTCCAAGGTTTTATAAAGGTTACGCATTCACCACTGGTATGTCAGCATTAGGGTTGGTGGTTACCATCATTACTTATATCTTGATTAGAAGAGATGATAAGAAATATTTACAACAACATGGGCAAGGTAGAGATGTTCATGACGGTGGTGCTGAAATTGTCACCACAAATGATGAAAGTAGTGTTGAGGAAGTTAAACATGTGTGATTTTATTAGTTTTAATTCAATGTGTATTTGTTTGTTTGTTGTTAATCACTATTTCAGTTATTCTTTCAAAGACTAATTTATTACGGTGAACTAATTTCTATACTTTATTGATCATATACATCGTTCGAGTCTAAATTTTTTCTAAATAATGAACTTCACTATCTAAGTCCTGTAATCTTGCAGCAGCTTGTTCACTTGTCAAATCTCTTTGAGCTTCACCAAGCATTTCGAATCCAACACAAAACTTCTTGACAGTAGCAGATCTTAGTAAAGGAGGATAGAAATGCATATGGAACCAAGAAATATCTTGTAACTCCTTTGTTGAGGTCAATGGAGCCTGATGAAGACCCATTGAATATGGGAAACTAGTCTTGAACAAGTTATCATATTTAGTTGTTAATTTCTTCAAAATAGTGGCTAGATCTAATTTTTGATCTTCACTGAATTCTTCAACTGATTTCAAATGAGTTTTAGCAATCAACAAAGTTTCAAAAGGCCATAATGCCCAATATGGAACGACAACAATGAACGAGTCATTCTCTAAAACGATTCTCTCCGTTTTTCTTTGTTCCAACTTGACATAGTCTCCTAATAAATGACTGCCATTCTTGTGGTAATACTTCAACAAGTTTTTCAATAGATGATCAACTTCACTAGGGATTATATCTAAGGCCCAAGCTTGACCATGAGGATGTGGATTTGAGCAGCCCATAGCAGAACCTTTATTTTCAAAAATTTGAACATATTTATAAGGAGCACCTTGTTCTAAAGCTTCAATTTTCAAGTCCGTATATAATTTGTTCCAAGCATCAATAACACCAACAATCTCATTTATTTGCATCAATGGTAATGTCAGATGATGTTTTGGACTGAAACAAATGACAAAACATTTACCCTTGACTCCTTCAGTGATCAACAGTTTGTTCTCTAGGTCATCATCACCATCAGCTTCAGTTTGTTTAAAGTCCGGTTGGTCCAATTTAACAGCAGCATAATCATTTGGGAAGATGAATGTTGATTCATATTTTGGATTTGTAGGTCCAGTGGCTCTGGCATTACCAGGACACAGGTAGCATTTGGGGTCATACTCTGGCAATTGATTCTTCTTGATCTCTTCAACAGCACCTTGCCATGGTCTTTTAGCCCGATGAGGTGAACAAAGTACCCATGAATCGTTCAGTGGGTTATAACGACGATGAGAATGATCGGTGAAATCAAACGAGGTGGACATGGTTCTTGTAGATAGACGACTGGTCTTTCAGAGATCTAAGATGAAGTATAAGGCTAGCCACATAACAAACCTTTAAATACAAAACATTCAACTTTTGTTGATGTTGAGCAGCTCATTTTCGAGCATTAATTTGTCCGGAAGAATTGGACATTTGTCCCGGAGTGGTGTACCGCGCATCCCGGACAAAAACCAGACGTCATTTGTCTTCTCCAAACCAAAAATAATCCGGAGGACTTTCCTCAATACGAAAAACATTTAACATCATGAGATTTACTGAAAAGACAGTATCTTCATTTTGAGGAACACCATGATGACAAAGGAGAACGTGCTGATAACTGGTGGTGCCGGGTTCCTTGGATCGCACGTGGTGAACCATCTCGTTGCCACTTATCCAGGGATCCAATTCATTTGCATCGACAAGATGACATATGCTAGTAATATTGACTTGATCAATGTGTCTAGTTATACAAACTTCAAACTAATCACTCTGGACCTTGCAACACAGCTGGAAACTTTGAAAGCCATATTTGCAGCTCATCAATTCACTCATATCATCAACTTTGCCGCTGAATCCTGTGTAGATAGGTCATTCAAGGACCCTTTATACTTTACCTCAAACAACATATTATCCACACAAAACTTGTTGGAGTGCTGCCGAATGTCAACAAGCCCACCATGTTTCCTGCACATATCCACTGATGAAGTCTATGGTGAGCAATTGAACTCCTCGGGTATCGTGACAGAGGAAAGCAAGCTTAATCCAACAAACCCATATGCTGCTACAAAGGCTTCAATTGATCTAATAATCCAATCATATATATACTCTTATAAATTACCAATCACAATAATACGGTCAAATAACATCTATGGATTTGGCCAGTATCCAGAAAAGATTGTTCCAGTCACAATAAACACCTTAATAAGAATTTCCAAAGGTTCCAGAGAGAAAATACCCATCCATGGTGATGGTCATAACAAAAGAACGTATCTGTATATTACTGATTTCATAAACGCAGTGGAACTAATATGGCAGAAACAAAGAGAATCAAAAGATTTGACTGGTGAAATATTCAATTTAGCGGGTGAATTCAATAATGATTACGAAATGGAAAACATAGAGCTGATTGATTTTATTGTTGATACTTATAACAAATTGACAAATGAAAATATCACGGATTGTATCCGACATATCAAAGATAGAAACTATAATGATTCAATGTATAGTTTGGACTGTGCTAAGATCAAAAAATTAGGATGGCAACCTAAAGTTACGCTAAGAGAAGGTATACCTAGAGTCGTCAAGCAATACATTTGAGCTTTTTATTTTCTGTATATAAATCTATATTATATTATTGTATCTAGAACTCATTGAAACACGTATTGAAACTTACTACCATAAACTTCTCCCTTGTGCAACTGAACTTGTTTAGCATATTTTGCGGTATTGATAGCATTTGTTGGTCTACCAGGCTCCACGGCGAATCCCGATCTTGGGCCAAACTTATCAACATTGATATAATCACCAGTATAGAATTGGAACGCAGGTTCTGTACTTAAAACTTTAATTGAATGTTTGGAAGACTGAACTTCAGCAATCTCTTTCAAACCATTATTTCTTGTATCCAAAGCTGCATTAGACCCATCCACGATGAAATTAGTATCAAAAGATTGTTTACCAATGACAAAAGTGTTCGATTCCAATTCTCCAAATTCGCCAGTTGGTAAATCATTAGAATCAAGTTTTAAAAACTTGTTAGTGGCTAGTTTAACTTTATAGTCATCCAATTGTCCACCTAATGTGAAATATGAATGATTTGTCAAATTGATGGCTGTAGCCTTGTCACCTTTCAAGATCTTAGATTCAAACTCAACAGATAAACTTTCTCCTTCAATAACATATTTAACAACAGTTTCCAAATCACTTGGGAAGCCGTTTGAACCATCGGTATCGATCAATTTGAAAGCCAATGAAACACCGCCTTTATCACCAAATTGTGATGCAACTGGACCTAGCCATTGCTGTTTATCAAACCCATTAAAACCACCGTGTAACGTCCTACCCTTTTCTTGATTAACATCTAATTTAGAGACGACACCATCAATTTCAAATGATGCACCACTAATTCTATTAGCATATCTACCAATAGCAGCACCAAAATATGGATTCTTTTCAGATTTATAACCTTCAATATTTTGAAATCCAAGTGCTAAAAAATCACCATTCAGCTCTATATGTTGAATTGTAGCACCATAATTTGTAATACCAACTTTTAATCCATTTTCCAAATCGACAATATGCAATCTATTCCCATTGGAACCGAAATTTTCATACTTATAATTATCAACATGAAATCCAAATGGATTCTCAGTAGTCCATCTCCATAAATCTTTACAAGCATCTTCAACTGATAATTTAGCAAACCATTGCAATTCACTATTAGCTCTTGTTGGGTTAGCCGTCAAGTCTAAAACATCACCATCTCTTCTACCAACAACTTCATAAGGTAACTCTCTTCCCACAGCTTTACAAAATGCATTATAGACATCAAAAACAGTGGATCCTTTACCTGTACCTAAATTCCATTCTCTGAATAAACCTGGCTCGGTAATTTTGTTCAAATAAGCCAATGCTGAAATGTGACCTTTTGCCAAATCAATCACATGGATATAATCTCTAATTGGAGTACCATCATGAGATTTATAATCGCTACCGAAAATTGATAATTTTTCACGTCTTCCAATAGCCACTTGAGCCAAATATGGTAACAAATTATTTGGAATTCCCAATGGATCTTCACCGATTAAACCGGAAGGATGAGCACCAATTGGATTGAAATATCTTAAGATAGCAGCTTTCCAAGTTGGATCACTCTTGTATAAATCATGAATGATTTGCTCAATGACATATTTGGTTTTCCCATATGGATTTGTTGGATCATTTGGACAATGCTCAGGAATAGGAATCATATTTTCGAAACGTGTGGCATCGCCATAAACAGTAGCAGATGAACTGAAAACAATCGTCTTGACAGATTGTTCTTGCATAACACGTAATAGGTTGATTGTACCATTAACATTGTTGTCATAATAATCTAGTGGGATCTTTGTGGATTCACCAACGGCTTTTAAGGCAGCAAAATGGATAACACTCTGAATCTTGTAATGTTGAAACACTTGCGTCAATTGATCATGACTTCTCAAATCGATTTTAACAAATGGAACAGATTGACCAACTATATATTCGATTCTTGCCACTGAATCATAACTTGAGTTGACTAAACTGTCGACAATAACCACCTTATACCCGTTTTGAAGGAGTTCGATAACGGTGTGGGATCCGATGTACCCTGCACCTCCTGTGACTAGAATGTATTGACTCATGATATAACTTGATATTACTCCAGAGTAACTTGATCAAACAACTACATCTTTGTAAAAGGGAAAGGGAAAGGCTTCTTTATTTGAAGAAGGTGGAACAAATTTCTTTAATTGGGGTGGGCTTCACGTGACTGTCCAGAACTCGGAACAACAAATAGCCTTGAAAAAACTGGAGAAAATGTCTGGGTCCCGAAACACTGGGACATGCACCCCGTCGAATTTGAGCTGGCTATTGTTTACAGCAAGAAAGCGGAAGATCTAGCCGCTTTCCCCCATGTTTTGGACGACATTCACTCCTTTTGCTGGCTCGATGAAACTGTGTTTGGTCCAATCATAAGCAACCGCTAAAAGAAAGACGGACAAATACACGGACAAAGCGTTCCGATTACATCAGGAAAAAAAAAACAAAAGAGTTAAACTTTAAGAAGGAGAATGAAGATCATGAAACAAAGAGGGCAAATGAGCAGGTCACGCCCAATTGGGAAAAATTTATGAGTATTTCTATTGGTTAAAAGTTATTGGTCCAGTTTATTTGTCCTTAATTGTTCCCCTTTTCTCGTAAAGAGTGGTGGGTAATTTCCAATATTCTGGGGTTGAGGGTGTGTTCATCCCGGAATATTTCAAAAAAAAAAAAATCTGGAGATCTTTTCCTCAATTTTAATGGTTTAAGTTCTTCGGTATAACTTCAGAAACTAATGATCTCTTTTACCATCGCTTTTCTATACTATACTCAATTGAATTAGCCAAAATGACAGACATTGTTCCAACTTTCGACGACTTTAGCTTCTATGCTAGCGCAGATGTTTCAACGAAGCAAAGATATGTGCATTTGATTGATGAATATAACAAGGCCTATGATGTACCATTCCAACTAGAATCTCGAAATTTCATCAGTCGCTCTCCAGGTCGTGTTAATTTGATAGGTGATCATATCGACTATTGTTATTTCTCAGTGTTACCAATGGCTTTAGATGCTGATGTTCTTATTGCTGTGGGTACAAATGATTCACCTAAAATCAACTTAACAAATACAAATGAGAATTTCAAGCAAGAATCTGTTGAATTACCATTTGATGGCTCAGTTATTGAAATTGACCAAACAAATTTCACCTGGGCCAATTATTTCAAATGTGGATTAATCGTTGCTCATAAGTTTATATTGGAAAATCATCCTGAATTATTATCCTCTGGGACAAAACCATTGAAAGGTTTGAATTTATTGTTTGATGGTAATGTTCCAACTGGTGGAGGATTATCATCATCTGCAGCTATTTGTGTTGCCTCGACATTAGCCGTTTTGAAAGCTAATGGGGTTGATGAGATTAGTAAAAAAGATTTAACCAGAATCACTGTTGTTTCTGAACATTATGTTGGTGTGAACACTGGAGGTATGGATCAATGTGCCTCTATTTATGGTGGATTGAGAAAAGCCCTGTTGGTTCAATTCACTCCAGAGTTGATTGGTATTCCATTTGAATTACCAGTTTTGAAACCAAATGATTTGGTGTTTCTTGTTACAAATAGTTTGGTTCATGCTAACAAGCATGAAACTGCACCAATCAACTACAATCTAAGAGCTGTTGAAGCCGCCGTGAGTGCCGAGTTATTGGCTTATAAGTTCAAGTTGAAATTGACCCAGGATTCCAACTTATCAACTGGTACTTTGAGAGGGTTTTTAGATTCGTATTATGATAATGTTGCCCAAGAACCACGTTGGGATGGTACAGATATTCATATTGGATCTGAAAGATTGAGTAAGATGCTGGAATTGATTGAGGAAGTTTATACAGATGATGAAAAGATTGGGTTCACCACTGAACATGCCGCTGAATCGTTGGGATTGAGTTTGGAACAATTCCATCAAAGATTCTTGAGTAAGTTTCCTGTCAAGTATGACAAGTTGAAAATCTATCAAAGAAGTAGACACGTTTTTGCCGATTCGCAAAGAGTTATGGATGTTTTGAAACTGTTGGAAGCGGCTAGTGTTACACCTATTGAAACAAGGGAAGAATCCATTGAATTTTTGACCAAACTGGGTAGATTATTCCAAGAATCACAATGGTCGAATAACAACTTGATTGAGAATTCCAAACCGGAATGTGAAGAGTTGGTTTCTATTGCATTGGCAAATGGATCATTTGGCTCCAGAGTCACAGGAGCTGGGTTTGGTGGATCAATTGTTCATGTAACCACTGTGGATAAACTGGAAGGGTTGATCAACGCTTTGAAACAGGAATATTTTGTCCAACATTTCCCCAATTTATCCGAGTCTGAGCTAAGTGAAGCGATCTTGGTCTCTAAGCCATCTACGGGTAGTTGTATAGTGAAGTTGTAATGCTAGAGTATTTAGTTTCGGCGTCCGTAGTATTTAAAGATATTAAGGATCAATTCTGTTGGGGTAGTCCTACGTTTAATTACGAGCTATTGTTGTAAAGAGGCAATTAATCCAGCGAGAAGACGGGACAATGTCTGTGCCGTGTGGTACTATTGGGTGTTGTTAGCTTATGGTGATACCGGATATTTGTGGTTTCTCCAGCGTGTCACCCCATATTAAAACAGCAGATGATTCAGATGACCGAGTGGCCAGTTCTAACTTCTGAATCTGGGCGTGTTGTTCCAGATGGAAACGGCAACTCCGGCCATCAAAAGTCCAGGACACACCCCACACACGGCGAGAGACTGAATCATAATCACATCGCTCGTTTGAGTCAACATACGAGAGTACAATACGACAAGACAACCAACAAACAATACAACCATCACCATTCAATACCAATGCCGTCCCAATACCCACTGCCCACTGGGTACCTCTCGACTCTCACCTGTTCCAGTCTCCGTCCACCACTGCCAAGTCCCAACCCCGGATTAAACCCTGCTCGTCTTTGTCCCGCTTGTCCATGCGCAATGTGGAGAAATTGTTCCGGGGTAAAAACAGCTCTTTTCAGCAACGATTCACAAGATTTCCAAACAAAGAGATACGACCTTTAATTACTGTAAACTAGTCATTCCCCGTTAATTTTATTCTTCAGCTTTTTCTCGTGTATTTAAACAATACATTTCCCATTTTTTTGCAATAATAACTGTACTTAACTCATCTCTCAAGCTACTAACTATAACAATATGGGTTACGAAAATAAACTACGTCCTCACGCTTTGAGATTCAACAGGTACTTGGACAAGACTCCAAACTTGACCAATGTCGTCTTGATTTGCATGATTTCATGTATTTCAGGTTTGCAATTTGGTGTAGATATCAGTTCCATGAGTGCCTTCCTTTCTCAAAGCCATTACTTGAAATTCTTCAACTCTCCAAACTCTGATCTTCAGGGTTTCATCACTGCTGCCATGTCCTTGGGTTCCTTCTTTGGTTCTTTGGCCTCAAGTTTTGTCTCTGAACCTTTTGGAAGAAGAGCTGCCTTGCTATGCTGTGCCTTTTTCTGGTGTGTTGGTGCTGCTATTCAATCTTCATCCCAAAATGTCGCCCAGTTGATTATCGGTCGTATCATTTCTGGGTTTGGTATTGGGTTTGGTTCCTCTGTTGCTCCTGTCTATGGTTCAGAACTTGCTCCAAGACGTATTAGAGGGTTTGTTGGTGGATTATTCCAATTCTCTGTCACTTTGGGTATCTTGATTATGTTTTTCGTCTGTTACGGGTTGGGTAAAATTGATGGGACTGCATCTTTTAGAATCTCTTGGGGTTTACAAATCATTCCAGGGTTATTGTTATTCACTGGTTGTTTCTTCATTCCAGAATCTCCAAGATGGTTGGCCAAGAATGGACTGTGGGATCAATGTGAAGAAATTGTTGCTGCTGTTCAAGCAAAAGGTGATCGTACCAATGCCGATGTTCAAATTGAAATTAGTGAAATTAAAGAACAATTGTTGATTGATGAATCCGCTGCTGATTTCACCTACATGGACTTGTTTAGAAAGAAGTATCTCTCGAGAACTATTACTGCTGTTTCTGCTCAAATTTGGCAACAATTGACCGGTATGAATGTTATGATGTATTACATTGTCTATATTTTCGAAATGGCCGGGTACACTGGTAACACTGGGTTGGTTTCTTCTGCCATTCAATACGTCTTGAATACCGTTACCACAATCCCAGCTCTATACTTTTTGGATAAATTGGGTAGAAGACCCGTCTTGTTGTTTGGTGCTGCTGCCATGATGACTTTCCAATTTGCCGTTGCTGGGTTATTGGCTACTTACTCTAAGCCAATTGCTGATTACA